>SNQJ01S0004927.1:78476-103060 GCA_010110895.2 Picea sitchensis | reverse complement strand
AGTGGTTAACCCTAAAATAAGGAAAATAGGTTAAGTGACCTAGAAATGGGTTAATATTATTTAAATGATAAATTAAAGTGACAAAGTCAAGGTGGATTATTTAAATAATAAAGAGAAGTGAAAAAATAAAGAAATGATAAAGTAAGGTGACAAAATCAAGAAGGAATATTTAAATGATAACGTATTAGAGAAATTTCTATTTATGGAAAGTGGTTAACCCTAAAATAAGGGAAATAGGTTAAGTGACCTAGAAAAGGGTTAAGTGACCTAGAGGATGAAAGTATAAATAACATAGCAATGGTGATGTAGATGCCCCCCCCCCAGTAGGGTTCTGCGACCTCCTGGTCTCTGGATCGATCTTCTTCTGAGCCGAAATGGCTCTTCGGATTCCTGCTGGAACCCTTTGAATGAATCCACAGGTCCCTTTGTCCTTTGGCATGGGTCTTGAGAAAATATACACACGCGCCCCCTTTTCAACGCTCTTCTCTGTTTTGAGCCAACACACACCTCAACGTTGATTCCTTTCCAACTAGCCCCTTCTTATCTGGTGACCTCGAGCTATGACCCAAGGCGTAAACAAAACAACTTTCACGTTTTGGGGTTTCGGGACTCCTGCATGTGAGCTCTCCCAGGATACTTGTCCTTCGAATCACCGAACCCCGAAATAGATCCTAGCTCCCACTAACTCCTACCTTCACTCCTGACCAACAAATATGATCGAGACTTTTTCAAAATGGAAATTTCAGATTTCGCGACTTCGCAAATCCTGATGTAAGTTCCCTCAACTCGTCAACCTCTGAAACCCAAAATGTCAACGAAAGTTGACTTCTCCAATGTGACAAGTACATGCCACCTGTTTCCCACTAATTTAGGCTTTTCAGGACTTTCAAGCGAACAACCAACAGTCGTTCCTCTTCCCCTATGATTCCCCAAATTCCAAAATCTTGCCTTTGACGAGATCGACGATGGTGAGCCTCCCTTGATCCAACAAATTATGTTCTTTTGGGATTTTCTCCGACCCAATAATCCACGACACTTGACCCAAATATGACCTTCGGCCAAGCCAAGAGACGCTTTTCGCATTTCACGACTTCGCGAATCCTGATGTCGAGTCTCTGACTCTTCAATCCCCGAATGCCGAAATGTCAAAAAGGGCTTAATGACTCTGGATCCTCCCTTAGCCTTTGTCCATGTGACCACCACTCTGTGACCATGCACTTAACATCAAAGCGCTACCGATTTTTGCGATTCGAGGAATCACGATGCAAGCGTTCCTCCTTTCCCTTTCAAATCCCAATCCACAAAATGTCGAAATCTCTCTGCTGAGAGATCAACGTTTGAGAGCCTTCTTGAACCAATGACCATGATCTAACTAGATCGACGGCTCAAAATATTTTGGGCCTTCCCCCGAAACGGTCCTGGTCCTTTTTCGAATTCTCCTTTTGCGATTTTGGGAGACTCTTCACTCTCGATATCCTAGTGTCCAAATCCCTGAAATGTGGATATCTTGACACATGTCCTCTGAGATAGATGGTCCCAATGATTTCGGGACTTGACAAGTCCTCTCCCTTCTGTTGTTATGAGGTTTAAACCTCACACACCTTCTTCCAGATCCAAAGGCTATCAACCCTTTGCACTAGATCTGACGGCCCATATTTGTTTCTCTTCCTTGTGCACTTTCCTGCGTGCGTCTGGACGTAGACTTCAACGACCCAGATCTTGCCTTTCTAGCTGATCTAATAGAAGTTTTTCTCTACCTTGAGCATGCCCTTCTTCCTTTCCCTTGGAATATTTCTTGCTCCAAAAGGCCTCGGCCTTTGTGTCTACTATGAAGCCTGTAACCTTGGCTCCCACCTGTATTCTAAGAGGCGTTCCTCCTTCTGAGCTTTATTTCTCTGAACCTCAAAGGTTCCTTCAAACTCTACAACCTCTTGCAAAACCTTTGCATCAAATATTGCTATCTCTTTTGAGCTTATCTGTGGCTCTGACCTCAAAGTGTTTCTGTCCCTTTCTCTCCTTGAAGGGATGTAAGTTCCCTCTGGCAACTTCCTGCTCAAGCAAGCTTTGTTGAGCCTGCAGGGTGTTCAGTAACCCTATGAGTGTCTCTTCCTATGACACTTCTCTTCTCTTTGAACTCAAACAAGAGTTCCTTCTGTGCACACTTGCACCAAATCAATACCCACCTGGCAGAGTCCTCCAAAATCCTCAGTGACTCTATGTTCTCACTGAACTCAAAATAGAGTTCTCCTCAATGCATTCTGTGCATTTACGCAATGCCCTCCTGGAAGAGCCTTTACAAAATTCTCAACAATTCTGCTTCTCCTCTCTGTGCTCTCCAAATGCACAATTTCACCTTCAAGGTGTTCAACAACCTTGAGGCTTCCTCCTTGAGTCAATGACTTTAGCTAGTGCGACCTCCAAACATGTCTTTGTCTGAAATTCCACAGAATTCAGAAGTGCACTCCTGCACTAGTTTTCAGAGATCGAAGTACTCTGTCATGCACTCTTGCATGAAACCACAAAGAATCCAAACCTGGAATCAAAGAAATCTCAAATAGGAAAATCTATCTATCCCTGCAAATTCACATATAACATACATCTACAACATATCATCAACACATAAAGACATTCATTCATGAACTTACAAACACATGAACAACAACATGCAGGAAAAATTGTTATGATTGTATTAATATGAAAATGGCTCTTTACAATGTGAGCTCAGAATGTAACAAAGTCACATATTCCTCTCCACTCTAACCTATTCTCTGTTCTACTCTCCTCAAACTAAATCTAGATTCAAAGAAGATCTTTTTACAAAGAGGGGCTCCTCGAGCTCTTCCCTCCATCTCACAAACTCTCATTAAATTACATTCAATTACATTGAAAGGTTGTCTAGTCCAAATCAGATCTAGATCTCAGCCTTACAACCATTTAAGGCAAACTTTATCTAAAGCCTACGCATATGCATGGTTTTTGGCTCTATCAGCCTTACAACATTTAACACAATTTTCAAATTTTGAAAAATGAGAGGGTTGCGTCTCTGTCTTTCCATTGAATGTGTGCTTTGATGTGTTGGTTGGATGGCATGTAGCTGGGTTGGAGTGATGCTCCTGCTTCATACTCTTTAGCTACAAAAATCATGAGCTCCTGCTCATGATCTTCCCAGCACCGCTGTTGAAATCCACCTGGATCCCAAATAGTTCTTTGGAGTTGTCCATCTGCTCCACTGCTTCACTGTTGTTGCTGCATCTGTTGCCCTGCTGCTATGCCAGGTTATTCTCTGCTCATCTCCTCCTCATTAGCAGTTTCCGCTGTTGACCTTGACATCATCCTTCTAATCTTCTCAATCTCCTCATCCAGCTACTCCCATGGATGCCTTTCCTTTTGCAGCGTGCTCCGCTGCACTTCTTCCCTTCAAATGGGTAGATCATCCCAATCCCCTAGACTATCTTCTTCCTCTGTGGCCTCAACTTGCCACCCTACTGCAAAATTCATCTTTGCAGTATTATCTTCTTGACTAATCTGTTGTTCAGTCATCTTCTCTGACAAACTTGCTTCTGCCATTTCACCTTATGCTGGTTGAATTCCAGCTTCCTCCAACTGCTCCTCAGACTAGAAATCTCCTTCATCTTCTGTTGCATGCCTCGACACTGCAGTTATCATCTGTTCATCTCCCTGGCTGAAATTTTCGAGCAATTTCTCCAAATGCTCTTCTCTCAAAATCTCCATGACTGTCTGCTCATGGAATTCATCGACTGGCTCTGGATGGTTTAACCAATCCTCCAACATTTCTAACTCCTTCTCCCATGGAGTGAGTACCTCATCTGGATTCTCTTCTTCAATTGGGGAATTTATCCGCACCTGCTCCACCTTTTCTTCCTCCATGATAGTCATTGTTGGTTGTCCTTCTTCTGTTGTTGCATTTGCAATACATTCTCTGGCCTCAACTGGGCTATGTGGCAGGAATACCCGAATCCCCCTAATCATCAGAATACTTTTATGGCCTTCCTTCTCTGTCAGTTCCTCTTGCTGATATGAACTCACCTCTGAGTTCATCTGCTCTCCCTTGCCCACTTGGTAGTATGGGATTTTTCTGCTACCCACTTGGCAGTCTATGAGATTAATTGATCCCATATCCATCAACACTCCTTGCTGACATGAACTCACTTCTGAGCTCCCGAGACTTTCAAACAGTCTCATCTCCTTCTCCCTTCCCACTTAGCAGATTGGGAATTTTTTGTTTCCCAATTAGCAGTCTATGAGATCCTCCAACAATCTCATCTCATTCTCAATGTCACTGAGATTTATCCCAGTCTTGGGTTCACAAGTGCGAACCAATCCTTCTATGTCACTGAGGATTCTAATATGCCTCAGCCATTACTTTAGTAGTCTTCGTTGCCTTCGAGCCAATAAATATTGAACTGGCCACTTTACCCTTCTCTTTATGGGCCATTCATATAACCAATGCGGCTTTGCATCCTGCTGCATCCGCAGTGCAAACTCTTCCATTCTTGCCCTCACCTCAACGAGTTCTTTATCCATTTCATATTTTCTCTACTGCTGATGGTTCTTATTTCCACTGCATCCATGGCCTTCAATAGCCATCTTCTTCCTTCTACCTGCCCTCTTGGAAAGTCTGTTACTATCACTCGGCAACTGTGAGTGCTTCCAGTCTTTCCTACAGTCCTCCTAATTGTCTATTAACTGTTGCGCACCTTGCAAAAATCATCATAGAGATTCAACACTCTGTCTTCCTTTTCCTCTGGCTCCCTCTACCTGAAATATATAGACAAAATAAAGCTCTGATACCACTTTGATGCAGACCCCCCCCTCAGCAGGGTTCTGCGACCTCCTGGTCTCTAGATCGATATTCTTCTGAGCCGAAATGGCTCTTCAGATTCCTGCTGGAACCCTTTGAATGAATCCACAAGTCCCTTTTTCCTCTGGCATAGGTCTTCAGAAAATATGCGCGTGCACCCCCTTTTCGACGCTCTTCTCTGTTTTGAACCAACACACAACTCGGTGTTGATTCCTTTCCAACTATCCCCTTCTTATCTGGTGACCTCGGGCTATGTCCCAAGGCGTAAACAACAAACTTTTCACATTTCAGGGTTTCGGGACTCCTGCATGCAAGCTCTCCTAGGCTCTTTTTCCTTCGAATCGTCGAACCCCGAAATAGATCCTAGCTCCCACTAGCTCCTACCTTCACTCCTGACCAAGAAATATGATTGAGACTTTTCCGAAAAGGAAATTTTGGATTTTGTGACTTTGCGAATCCTGATGTAAGTTCCCTCGACTCTTCAACCTCCGAAACCTGAAATGTCAATGAAGGTTGACTTCTCATATGTGAAAAGTACATGCCACCTATTTCCCACTAATTTTGTCTTTTCAGGACTTTCGAGCGAACAACCAACAGTCGTTCCTCTTCCCCTATGATTCCCCGAATTCCAAAATCTTTCCTTTGACGAGATCGACGGTGGTGAGCCTCCCTTGATCCAACAGATTACGTTCTTTCAGGATTTTCGCCGACCCGAGAATCCATGACACTTGACCCAGATATGACCTTTGGCCAAGCCAAGAGACGCTTTTCGCATTTCACAACTTCGCGAATCCTGATGTCGAGTCTCTGGCTCTTCAATCCCTGAATGTCGAAATGCCAAAATGCCAAAATGGGCTCAATGATGATTAACCCCTAACCAAATCTCATTCCATGTGACTGCTTCCTCCGTGACCAAAACCCTACTCCAAATATACGTCACGTTTTGCGACTTTAAGGTTTTCTACGCAAAGTGCCCCAACTCCTTGTCCTCAGAATTGCTGAAATGTCGAACCCCAAAAGGGTCTAATGGCTCCATAGCTCCTCCCTTAAGTTTCTTTTCATACGACCTGATCCTATGACCTAGTGCTATTCCTATGAAGGCTTTCGGGGTTTTGCGATATCGCGAGTCGGGACTCCCTGTCTCACGACTCCTTCACTCTTGAACTCTTGGTTGCCTAAAAGTTGAAAAGGGATTAACATATTTGGCTCCTCCCTTAGCCTCCGACCACGTGACCACCACTCTATGACCACACGCTTAACATCAAAGCGCTACCGGCTTTCATGATTCGGGGAATCACAATGCAAGCGTTCCTCCTTTCCCTTTCGAATCCCCGGTCCACGAAATGTAGAAATATCTCTACTGAGAGATCAACAGTTGAGAGCCTTCTGGAACCGATGACCACGATCTAACTAGATCGATGGCTCGAAATATGTTTGGCATTCCCCCAAAATGGTCCTGGTCCTTTCGCGAATTCTCCTTTCATGATTTTGGGAGACTCTTCACTCTCAATCTCTCAGTGTCAAAATCCCCGAAATGTGGATCTCTTGACATGCGTCCTCTGAGATGGACAGTCCCGATGCTTTTAGGACTTGACGAGTCCTCTCCCTTCTATTGTTATGAGGTTTAAAACTCACGCACCTTCTTCTGGATCCGAAGGCTATCAACCCTTTGCACTAGATCTTATGGCCCATATCTATTTCTCTTTCTCGTGCACTTTCCTGCGTGTGCCTGGACGTAGACTTCAATGACCCAGATCTTGCCTCTCCAGCTTATCTAATGATAGCTATACCCTACCTTGAACATGCCCTTCTTGCTTTCCCTTGGAATATTTCTTGCTCCAAAAGGCCTCGACCTTTGTCTCTGCTGTGAAGCCTGTAACCTTGGCTCCCGCTTGTATTCTAAAAGGCATTCCTCCTCTTGAGCTTTATTTCTCTGAACCTCAAAGGTTCCTTCGAACTCTGCAACCTCTTGCAGAAACTTCACATGAAATGGTGCTATCTATTCTAAGCTTAACTGCGGCTTTGACCTCAAAGTGTCTCTATCCCTTTCTCTCCTTGAAGGGATGTAAGTTCCCTCTGGCAACTTCCTGCTCAAGCATGCTTTGTTGAGCCTGCATGGTGTTTAGTAACCCTGTGAGTGTCTCTTCTTGTGACACTTCTCTTCTCTCTAAACTCAAACAAGATTTCCTTCTGTACACACTTGCACCAACTCAATACCCACCTGGCAGAGTCCTCCAGAATCCTCAGTGACTCTGTGTTCTCACTTAACTCAAAATAGAGTTCTCCTCAATGCATTTTGCGCATTTTCTCAATGCCCTCCTGGGAGAGCCTTTACAAAATTCTCAACAATTCTGCTTCTCCTCTCTGTTCTCTCCAAATGCACAGTTTCTCCTTCAAAATGTTCAGCAACCTTGAGGCTTCCTCCTTGAGTCAATGACTTTAGCTAGTGTGACCTCTTGGCACGTCTTTGTCTGAAATTCCGCAGAATTTAGAAGTGCACTCCTACACTGGTTTTCAGAGACCGCAGTACTTTTTCATGCACTCTTGCATGAAACCACAAAGAATCCAAACCTGAAATCAAAGAAATCTCAGATAGGAAAATCTATCTATCCCTGCAAATGCACATCTAACATACATCTACAACATATCATCAACACGTAAAGACATTCATTCATGAACTTACAAACACATGAACAACAACATGCAGGAAAAACTGCTATGATTGTATTAATATGAAAATGTCTCTTTACAATGTGAGCTCAAACTGTAACAAAGTCATGGATTCCTCTCCTCTCTAACCTATTCTCTGTTCTACTCTCCCCAAACTAAATCTAGATTCAAAGAAGATCTTTTTACAAAGAGGGGCTCCTCGAGCTCTTCCCTCCATCTCACCAACTCTCATTAAATTACATTCAATTACATTGAATGGTTGTCTAGTCCAAATCAGATTTAGAACTCAGCCTTACAACCGTTTAAGGAAAACTTTATCCAAAGCCTATGCACATGCATGGTTTTTGGCTCTATCAGCCTTACAACATTTAATACAATTTTCAAATTTTGAAAAACAAGAGGGTTGCGTCTCTCTCTTTCCATTGAATGCATGCTTTGATGTGCTAGTTGGATGGCACATAGCTGGGTTGGAGTGATGGTCCTGCATCAAATGGTCTCTTGTAGATCATCCTTTTTGTGGATCAATGGAGAGCTTCTTGTGATAATATCTTTTGGACTATTGGTTGAGAGATTCTTGAGCATTTTTGGTGTGGAACACTTAAGCATATTGAATATCTATAGGTGACTGAGGTAACCAAAGGATATCTAAGCTGAATTTCAGATGGAAGGTGAAGAAAAGAGGGTCGGAATTCAAGGGAGGATAAATTCTTTTCATGATGCTTTCTAAGGTATGTTATTTACAGGTCATCTCACCATTTTCGTAATAATTTTTTTTCTATAATGACTCAGATCATGAGATTGATATTCCATTGAGGAAACATATCCAAGTATCTGTGGTAAAAAATTCATATTGTGGGTCATTGTATTTTTTGGAGATACACTCTGTGGAAAATAGGGTTTGTGGCTAGTCCTGAAACCAGTCTAAAACAAGTGTTTCGGGTAAAAACGTCATAAATTATTCATAACATATACAAATTTAGTGAGACCAATTGTGTTGGTTATATTACAGTCTGTATTATTCTTTGTAATAGTTTCATATTGATTCAAGAAATATTCGGTGTGGGACACGCTCTACAAGGTCGCTCTCTAAAATAAGCCAGAATTCAGAAAGGTATGCCATTTTTGCTATAACACCTTTTATGAGAGGTTACAAGTAGTGACACCCAAAGGAATTTCATAATACAAATTGAAGAACATTTTGTATCGGTTTCATATCTTTATTCATTACAGGTACAAAGTTATGATTATTTCAAGTTCATGACAATAATGTGTAATGAGTAAATGTCAAATGCTAACTAATGAGTTTTGTGTAAGAGGGAATTTTTATGGAAAAATACCCCCACAATCATTCAACTCCCCCTCTAAGTGTGGGAGGTGTGTCCAACAATTGGAATCAGAGAAAGCCTTCACTACAAGCCTTAACAAGCTTGAAGGAGATCCATAGACACAAAAATAGATGATGAAATACCAATCCTTGATGAGGAAAAATATTCTACTTGGAGAATAGAGATGAAAGTGTATTTGAAGACAATGGGAGAAGCTATTTGGAAGGAAGCCATTGGTGGATCAGTTTTGTTGAAGAACAAGTCAAATTTTGCAGCTTAAAGGGAAGGAAAGAATAATGATGCATTGGCTCTTAAGACCATTCTTAGTGGACTCTCAAGCCCTATCAATGAAAGCATGGAACAATGAACTTCCGCCAAGGATCTATGGCTAAATCTAGAGGAGACATATCAAAGAAAGAAGGAGAATGAAGATATTGAAGACCACTCCATCAATATTATCAGAGGTAAAGAATCTCCAAAAACCCTTGATTGTATTATTTCTAAATGTGATCTTGAAAAAAATTCAAGTGAAGATAGCACAAAGGAAGATCCCAAAAATATTTCAAATGAAGATATAGAATATCCAAAGACTCTTGACTACAATGATTCAAAATGTGATGATGTTTTTCTCAAGTGAAGAAGATGATCTAGAAATAGTTTATGTAAATTTTGATGGTATTTATCCCATGGAAAGAATAGAAGAAGATCTATTAGAACTTTAAAAGGAAGTTGAAGAGGGTTTATATAGATACATAAGTGATCATTTTTATACACATTATAACTATCTTTCAGATAACACTAAGAATTTTCTTAGGAGGATTCAAAGGCCCATATTCAAGTTAAAGGGAATGCTCAAAGAACAAGAAGAGAGCAATAAGACTAAATTGGAAGAAAAGGAAGAAGAGATAACAAGACTAAAGAATGAAAAATAAAATATGAAGGTAGATGATGAGATTAGCAAAAGTTTTGAAACTATTATTCATCTCAAGACCCAAATTGAAGAAGCCAAAAGGGTAGAAGAACTTTTGAAGAATCAAATTAATGAAAAGATGGAGTCATGTGATAAGTTAGAAGCTGAAATTGTTGATCTTAGAAAGAAAGTGGAGAAGTCAAATAAATTCTCGAATAGTTCAAAAATCTTGGATTAGATCTTGGAAAGTCAAAGATCACCAGATGATAAATCAGGTCTTGGATACAAATAAGAAACTACACATGCTGAAGCAAGAACCTCAAAGAATCATGAGGTAAGTCCATCAAAGAAGGAAGACAATGTTGCAAAGAAACCATATACACAAGGCAAGGGAAATTTCAAAAGAAAAAAGAAAGGAAGACATCAAGAAGCTATCTTTGGGACACCAAAGAAAAGGTATGAAAGTATTTTTCATGGGCATTGTTATTCATGTAATGGATATGGTCAAAAATATTTTGAATGTAGATATTATGAAATAAGATATAATAGAAGATTTCATAACACCATAAGGTGTTGTAGATGTGATCAAGTAGGACACATTGTTTTTCACTGTAACACCATGAGATGCTATAGTTGTAGTGGATTTGGCCACAAATCCCAGGAGTACTAGAACACAATAAGAAAGTCTATGATGAGGACTTCAAATAGCATGGCTAGAAGAAAGAATGAAATAAGGAAGGGAGACATCTTTGAAAAGATGGATTCTCAGAGCTCAAGTTCTGAGGAGAAGGGGCATCTACAAAAGTGGGTGAAGAAGACAGAGCAACCAAAACAGAATGAAAGATTGAAGGGAAGTTCAAATGTGTCATCTACTAATGCATACGCGAGTGAAAATGGTATCATTCGCATACATATGCAAGATGACCTTGTATAGGTTGCGTACATACACGAGCTATCTATGTAGTAGGTCGCGTATATGTGGTGAAGCCTAAGGAAAAGGGCTATTCACAAGGATTGGAGTTTGATGTGATGGTATAACTCTGTGATGAAGGGTCTGACATGGTTTATTACAGGTTCTGACACTATTTGCTACAGGTTTTCATTATTATGTATTGGATTATGTAAGGTGGTGATGTAAAATAAATCTTGGATGCATGGCACTAACCCATGAGTATGGATTGATGCATTTTCTATTGAAGAAAAATGCTGGTTATGACAGTGAAGTTATGACACCTTAGTTATGTGATATATATTGATGATGTATTGGAAGCTAACTTGGTGAAAAGATTGATGCATGCATTTGGCATATGGATGGGATACACATTGGGACACATGGTTGGTGATTTGATGAGATGATCATGTTGTACATCATTGATGATCTATAGTTGATGCATGATTGGTACATTTTTTTATTTGAATGATCACAAAGAAAAAAAGAAAAATATCAACAAGTAAAAACCCTATGGACTCTCACACTTGTCTAAAAACCCTATAAAAGAAAATTTTGAGGAAAACTTCTGAATGAAAAAGAAAGCTATTGTTGTGATCAAACCTAAGTTACTGACCGCTATGACAGAGACCCAAAAACCTGAGAGGTATAACTCTTGTCAAAGGAAAGGATGACTGCCTCACCTTCAACAAATTTTTTCTCAACAAGCACACTGCTGACAGTTCAACAACAAGTGTGTGCACGTGAGCTGTGTAAAGTCAGAGCATGTGTACATGCATGCTAGCCTTATAAAATCCACGTGTATCTCTAAAACTCTGAGACAAATGAAAGGCCAAGCAATCCAACTCAGGAAGAGACTACTGGTACTGAGAACCGTGATCTCTTGAAGACTCAGATACTTACTTTAATAGAAAAAATAAAACAATTCAAGGAAAACTTCATAGAACAAACCAATCTGAGGTGAAACCTAAGCTATAGACTGCAAACAACAAAGACTAGAAAGAGTTCCAGAAAACCCCTGAGAAGGACTATTTATGACAGGGGAGAGGATGACTACCTCTCTAAAAGAAATTTTCTGGAATCATACACGCGACTAACACTTCCTCATCTAGCGTGTACACATGGGTTGTGAGAAGGTAGGGCACAAGTACACATGTGTAGACCTTATATAGGCCACATGTACCTCTATGGATCTCGAAAAAGAAAAGAAAATGCATTCAAGCAAAGAAATAGAGATAACTGGTATGGAACAGAATCTCTATTAGCTTAGACTTTTGCCGAAACTTTAAAAACAAGGAATGAAACCAATTTTTAAAAATACCCAAAAAATATTCCCAAAAACCCTAGAGATACCCAGTATGGTTGCCAATTCTATTGTGAGTGGGAAATCCCTCTACGAACTAGCACTTAGGGTTTTATCATGCATGCACAAAAGACCTAAAGATTCCTACTTTCTATTGTCATCCTGGACCTAATCCCCATTATTCTTAATAAAATACGTAGTTAAGAAGATCAAGTGAGCATACCTTATTTCGGGCATTTGATATCAATCCTTCTTCACTCTTGGTCTCTCTTTGACTGCAACTCTCCTCCCAAGGCTGATTTGCATTCACATAAGACAAACAAAGAGCTCCACATGCATTTGATCTACATATTAATGGGTTAGAGATTTAATCAACATGTACGCAATAAACAATGAAAACCTCATATGGTGGGACAGGAAAAGTACTTCTTTATTATTAACTTCACTAAAGAAAATTACAATGATGAAGCTGGCCACTACTCCATGAACTTGGTCCTAGGATCCTCTTCAACTGTCCTCCAACTTCTTTTCTCTATACTTCTCTTTGCACAAGGATGGCTAAAGGTTGGGACAAAATGAATGCTCAATCGGGTATAGTTTCTTTACTATGATTCTCCTCTTCCAAATAGGACCCCTAACCCTTATTTTATAGGCTAGAAGAAGCTAGGTATTTTGTCGAATATCCGGACATGCATGTTTGAAAGGTTTAGTTAACTTACCCAAAGCTATGTGTTTCATCAACAACTTTCCTTTTTTCGTGCTTTTGTAGGTACACGCGGGTTGTCTTGGGTCAGCTAGCATGTACACGCGTGCAGTAATGTAGCAGGGTACATGGACCTTGATAAAAGGGTTTTTTAAGAAGAGTTGTTCAACATTGTTTTGGCAAAGAGGTAATCTGAGATGGCCTGATGCCAGGTAAGCATGTCTGGTGCAAATTAGGGTTATAATAGTAAGTTAATACATCAACTTCTCGGGGTCGTAACTTTTGAATGCGATATCTGTTTTAGGCATATAATAGCTCTTTGGAAAGGTATCGTCGAGGAAATTCATATTGGGCTATCAATCATGCATTTGGATATCATTGAGATCCTTGATCGCGAAAAAACTTCATTTGGGCCCTCAAAATGGCACCGAAAGTTAAAAACTGCTAAAAGTAGTAAATTGCAAAAATTGCCAGAAAACTATTTTGAGCCAGTTGAAAAAGGGGGGTGGCCAATGATATCCACCTAGATAAAAAATGGTGGAGACCTCCATTCTATTTTAGGATATTAATATTATTCTTGTACTATTTGTTTATTGTGGTTGGATTTGTGGACAAGATTCATGTCCCATCCAACTATTTTCCCAATGATTTAGAGACCGATTGAATTTTGTGATCAGATTTACTAAATCGTAACCTAGCTTCTACATTGCGTCCTATGTGTAATATTTTGACTACTAATAAATTTGGAATAAGAAGGGAAATCCAACCGTGTCTTGGATGGGTGTTTTTATAAAAGTAAAAGAATTTAATTAAAGTTAAACATTTAATTAGTAAAGAGTTTTTAGTACCTCATGCAAAATTCTCTTTTCTTGGAGTATTAACAATTAATAATTGTCCTATTACATAAATTGATTATGTTACAGAATTGGAAGGTTATGAATTAACGATACTGAAAACATAGTGATCAATTATATAAAGATAGTCTAGAGTGATTAAGTCAGACCCATTTTAAAATTTCGAAGAAATATTATAATTCATGTGGAATGTATTTATGATTAATAAGACAGTTGGGGTCTTAGACCTTACTATCGGAGTCCTTAGGAAATGAAAATAATAAATATAACTTGTTGTATTAAATAAATTAATTAGTAAAGGAATGGTATTAAATTTAATGAGTTTATTATTGTAATCATTATTGTTTTTATTGTTTGAAATTATTGTAGTATTGATAAATTATTGACCTTAGATCTTGATGATAATTGGCATGATTGTTGGGACATTTCAAATTTCATCACCTACACCTCTATTTATGTTAAAGTCTGAGTTGTGAAAATTTTAGTTAAGTGGATACATTGAGTTTTTCTTGTAATTATGGAGTCACCGGTAGAACTTCTTGACTTTTATGGTATGTTAAGTAGATCACAAATTTTGATTGGTACAATTCTTCAAGAGATGATTTTTCAATTTATTTAACATTGATTCTAGTTTGATTGTTGATTAGGATTGGTTAATGGAAATATATACTTCCTTGTTCCTCATAAAAGTCACCAATCTTGAGACCTTGAATGGTCAAAATAGATCGGATGAATCCTGGACTTGAACGTTGATTATGTGTCTTGGAGGTCCTAACCTTGTAGGATAGGTTGGGTGGATAGTTATCCTTTTTATCGTGATGTGATTTGATTGATCTATTTGTCGCAATTGATTCCTTGTTGTGTAATGATGTAGATGATAACAAAAAGGGTAATTATTTATGTATGTTAATGTTGTGTATCCCTGTTCTAATTGATGTTGTATTATTGTAAAAAGAATAAAATCCACTATTGTATTCACTTACATTCATGTCGTAATAGAGGGGACATTATATATGGTATCAGAGTAGGTTCAACCTGTTGACATTGGATTGTTACACCTTACACTATGTTAAATAAATGATTAAATATGTATCACCAAATAATTTTGAAATTTTCTATACATGTAATAATGGTTAGAGGACGCAGGGGAAGTAGATGTCATGGTGTTGGAGGAAGAGGTGTGACGCCTCTGATAGTATCGACGCTAGAGGGATAAACCCTCAGGGATATGAGCAGGCTACTGAACAGGAGCAGGTTTCTACGGGAGATGTGGTAAGTATGATGAGATCCTTCTAGAGGATTTCAGAGGTGTTGATAAACCGCCTAGATTGAGACGAGGGTAGCGCGTCAATGCCCAATACGGGTTCATAACATGCACAAATTTTTAGTAGTAGTATACACAAAGAACTCGAGAAGGTGAAATTTCCCGAGTTCTGGGATGCCACAAACGAATTAGCCGCTGAGGCATGGTTGGAGAACATGGCGATGTGATTCACACTTCATTATTACACCTCTAACATGAAGGTCTGGATGGCGGTCTTCCAACTAAAAGGGAGTGCTCTACTTTGGTGGAAGACACTCCTACTTCAACTAAACATGGTCGTTGAAGACGTGTCATGGAATCCGTTCAAGGAACAATTCCGAGAGAGTTGTTTGTTTAAGGAATTCATTGAGCACTAGATTAATGAGTTCAACTTTTTACGACATGTTGGTCATATGATACCATAGTATGAGGTCAGATTCAGAGAGATACTTAGGTATGCTGCACATTTGAATACAGAGAATTTAAAGGTCAACAAGTTTGTGTTCGAACTTAAATTCAACATTCGTGCGAAGGTGAGGATCCTAATGCCTCAGACGTTACACGATGTAGTTAAAAAGGCCCTCATAGTTGAGGAAGAACTGAATAATGGGGGTCAGAGAATGAATCCTTCTAGACCTACTGGATAGACAACACCGATAACACAACAACATCAGAAAACATCTAGACAGACTTCTAGGCATCGAGATACTCCTAGGGTACCTATGTTCATGACACCACGATGACATAATCCTTAGAAGAGGAATCCTTATATAGTACCACAACATAAACAAAAAAGTCATCTGCAACAACAACAACAACATTTTAGGCATGTTCAATAGAACATACCAAGATCACAGACTGTTAGGCCAACAACTTCTACTTTGGGGACCATGAGCATTGGACTGAAGACTAGATGCTCAACATGTGGAGAGCCACATTACCAATGATATTTTCATATAGAGAAGGCCAAAGTGGTCGTATCATTAGGACCCACTATAGTTGGATATTTGGGAAAGGCCCACATGACACATGAAATGGTGAACAACCGCTAGGTCGAGCACTAGTCCACTGTGCTCAAGATGTCAGGTACGATCACCGATCAAACCTTTAGTATTTTGATAGATCTAGGATCCACAGAGATATTTATTTCTAGTGCAGTGCTAAAGATAATTAAGGTAAAGACAGTCGAAGAGGATGAGTTCAGATATGTATAAATGACATTGGGTGCTAAATAAAAAGTTGGAGGAAAGGTTACGGACTGTAGCATTAACTTGGGATATTTTGTAACGAAGGTAGATATTTATGTCACGATCTTAGGATATTATGACATAGTGATTGGTATGGATTGGATAGAATCACATGATGCGATCCTTTACTGCAAGATGATACAGTTAAGTTTGACAGATAATTTGGTGAAGAATATAGTGATTGTAGGAAGAAACCAGGGAGTGTCCTTGAGGTTTATTTCTTCCCTACAACTACAAAAGAGTATGCGAAAGGGATGCAAGTTATATGAAATATTATCCCTAAATGAAAACAACGAGGCATAAGGATTAGAAAACCTTATTCTATACAAGAGTTTGTAGACATATTTCTAGAAGAGTTTCCAAGTTTATCGCCCGAAAGAGAGTTGGAGTTTACAATAGACTTGAAACCTGGAACTGAACCAATAGCGAGAAATCCTTACAAGAGTTGAAAATTAAATTGAAGGAACTATTGGACTTGGGACTTATACATATAAGTGTGTCACCTTGGGGTGTGATAGCTATTTTTGTGATAAAGAAGGATGGATCATGAAGACTTTGTATTGATTATCATCAATCGAACAAAGTGACGATCAAGAACCAATATTTGTTGCCAAGAATAGATGATTTGTTTGATTAGATGAAGGGAGAAATGATTTTTTTGAAGATTGACTTGAGATCAGGATATCACCAATTGCAGATTAAGGAGGAAGATACCCCCAAGAACACATTTAAGATGAGATTCGAACACTATGTGTTTACAGTTTTATCGTTCGATTTGACAAACACCCCAGGGGTACTCATGACTTTCATGAATGGGGTGTTTCATGAATACTTGGACAAGTTTTTCCAATTATTTATTGATGAAATAAAGATTTATTATCGAACGAAAGAAGAGCATGATGAACACTTGATATTGGTCCTACAGTGTCTAAGAGAAAACAAATTGCATGGGAAGATATCAAAATGTTATTTTTACCAATAAAATATTCATTACTCGAGACATATCATATTTGGAGAAGGTATCGTTGTGGATATAGTAAAATTAGAGGATATTATGGAAAGGCTAGCATTGAAAAGTGTACAAAATGTACGTATATTTATCGGTCTAACGGGATATTACAAATGATTCATTGAAGGTTTTTTGAAGATAGCAAATCCAATCACGAAATTGTAGAATAAAAACAAGAAGTTTGTATGGACTGAGAAATGCGTAGAAGCATTTCAAAAGCTCAAGGAGTTGTTGATGATAGCCATGACTCTAAAGGTCCTTAACATGAAAAAATAATTCTTGGTATGAATGGATGCATCAAAGGAAGGTTTAGGCAAAGTTTTGATGCAAGATGGTTGAGTGATCGCTTACATTTCAAGGAAATTGAGAAAGCATGAAGGGAAATACGCAACGCACGACTTGCAGTTATTAGCAATTGTATATGCCTTGAGGGTATGGAGACACTATCCATTTGGATGAAAATTCAAATTAAAGACAGATCCATGTGGATTGCAACACATATTTACGCAAAGTGACTTGAACATGCGACAGAATAATTGGTCAGAACTACTTAGTGAATACGAATTTGAGATTACTTACATTAAAGGAACGATGAACATAGAGTCATATGCATTGAGTCAGAGACCAAACATATTCTCGGTAATACCTCTTAAGAAAAATCTTAGAGAAAATATTATAACTTTACTGATAGATGATGACTGGTATAAAGAATTTAAGGATAATATTGGATGAAATACCATGATGGTATCGAAGTTTGAAGGTTACTAATTGGACAATGACAGATTGTTGATATTTAATGATAGAATTTACGTATGGATTTTATCGTTGGATCGCCACTGATGGAAAGGAGACACGATTCAATTTTTTTGTTAGTTGACACTCTAATGAAGAGTGCACACTTTATTCTAGTGTGTACAACATATCAGGTGCCAGACATAGCTAAAGTATTTTTGAACAAGATTGTGAGAGTACACGGTGTACCAAGAAGGAACATATATGATCAAGGATTGGTGTTTACAGGGCGTTTTTAGACCAGTGTGCAAGAGGCCTTGGGAACACAACTTAATTTTAGTACAATGTATCACCCTAAGATAGACGGAGAAACATAGAGAATGAACTATATTTTGTAGGATATGTTGTGTATGTATGTAATGGACCAAAAAAGACACTGGGAAGACTTCTTTCCATTGGTAGAGTTTACATACAAAACAAATTACCAAAGTACGATTAATATGGCATCGTTTGAGTTTCTTTATGGGCGATCATGTCGGACGCTGTTGAGTTGGGATCGAATTGAGGATAGCGTCCTGGTAAGACCGGAAGTCATCCAAGAAATGGAAGAAAATATGAAATCAATAAGGAAAAGTATTAAAGAAGTTCATGATCGACATAAGAGTTATGTCGATGTGTGTCACGTTGACCGCAATTATGAAGTTGGGGACATAGTTTTCTTATGGGTAAAAATGCACAAGAGTTGGATTCATTCTTATACTAGTTTTTTGCGGTTGGATTCATGGACAAGACTCCTCTTCAATCCAACTATTTTCCCAACGATTTAGAGACAGATATAATTTTGTGATCAGAATTAATAAATTGTAACCTAGCTTCTACATTGTGTCCTATGTGTAATATTTTGACTGCTAAGAAATGGGGAATAAGAAGGGAAATCCAAGTGTGTCTTGGATGGTTTTTTTAATAAAAGTAAAAGAATTTCATTAAAGATAAACATTTAATTAGTAAATAGGTTTTAGTACCTCGTGCAAAACTCTCTTTTCTTGGAGTGTTAACAATTAATAATTGGTTTATTACATAACTTGATTATGTAATGGACTTGGAAGATTATGACTTAATGATACTGAAAACTTAGTGATCAATTATATAAAGATATTCTGGAGTGATTACGTCATACCCATTTATTAAACTTTCGAAGAAATATTATAATTCATGTGGAATGTATTTATGATTAATAAGACAATTGGGATCCTAGACGTTCCTATCCGCGTCCTTAGGAAAGGAAAATAATAAATATAACTTGCTATATTAAATAAATTAATTAGTAAAGGAATGGTATTAAATTTAATGAGTTTATTATTGCAATCGTTATTGTTTTTATTGTTTGACATTATTGTATAATTGAGAAATTATTGACCTTAGATCATGATGATAATTGGCATGATTGTTGGGACATTTTGAATTTCATCACCTACGCCTCTATTTTATGTTAAAGTCCAAGTTGTGCAAATTTTAGTTAAGTAGATACATTGAGTTTTTCTTGTAATTATGGAGTCACTGATAGAACTTATTAACTCTTATGGCATGTTAAGTAGATCACAAATTTTGATTGGTACAATTCTTGAGAAGATGATTTTTCAATTTATTTAACATTGATTCTAGTTTGATTGTTGATTAGGATTGATTAATGGAAATAGATACTTCCTTGTTCCTCATAACAATTTCTAGTCCCAAGACCTTAAATGGTCAAAATAAATTAGATGAATCCTGGACTTGAGCGTTGATTATGTTTCTTGGAGGTCCTAACCTTGCAGGATAGGTTGGGAGGATGCTTATCCTTGTTATCTTGATGCGATTTGATTGATCTATTTGTTGTAATTGATTCCTTTCTTTGTAATGATGTAGATGAGAACATAAGGGGTAATTATTGATGTATGTTAATGTTGTGTATCCTTGTTCTAATTGATGTTGTATTATTATAAAGAAAAACAAGTTTTCCACTACTGTATTCACTTACATTCATGTCGTAACGGAGGGGATGTTACACAATTCTTCCATTTCCTTCTCCTTCTTTATGTCATATTCCCTATTCCAATATCTCGGTGTCATTATTTCAAGCCTATGGGTTCTCTCTGGTTTACCATTGAAAGAATATGCAAATATCCTATAAGGGTGTTCTTTTGGGAGAAATACCCTTGAGTATTCGTACATTGGCTTCCATAGGTTGTTGGACCACCTATCCTTTATAGAAGGTCCACAATATTTACATCCATTTTACGCTTTTGGTACAATAACTACACTATTATTGTATATAGATCACACTAGTGTCAAAATATATTTGGACCAAATTAAGTATGCCAAATAACATTACAGATATAAACAAATCAATCAACATGCTTACTAGATAAAAATCTTAGTCCTGGATAATTATGCATGGTGTATGAAAAAATTCCATACAACATAAAATAACTCTCCATTGGGGTGGGTCTTGTTGTTGGAATATTGGTTGTTGTCATTGATGTCAACCCTAGTCATTGGTTTTGGACCACAAGATTGATTAAGGTATTTGGACATGAAGGACAATGCACATGTAGATACAATACCCATGGATGGATATCACACATCATGTTGTTTTTGGTGGTATGTGGCACATCATGTGGATCGTCATGGTTGAGGAGAAATGGAATTTTAAAGATGACAAAGTGAATTGAAGAAGGAAATACAGGTCAGCCCTGAAGACAATTAAAGAAAAGAGTTACAAAATAAGAAAGTGCCAGGTCGACCCTAATGTTAAAACAAAGTCACATAAATGGTATAAATACATATCATTATACATTCATTTTATATACAAGTCTAGTTTTAGACGAAATCATAAGTAAAGAAGGTCGGATTTCAAGGGAGGATGAAGTCTTTTGGTGATGTGTTCTAAGGTATGTTATTTACAGGTCATCTTACCATTTTCTCTATAACGTTTTTTATAGAATGATTCAGATGGTTAAATTGATATGGTATTTAGAATATATATCAAGGTACATGTGGTAAAAAATTCAGCTCTTTATTCATTATAATTTTGGAGATACACTCTATGGAAGATAGGGTTTTTGACTAGTCCTGAAGCTAGTCAATAAATAAGTGTTCTGGGTAAAACAATAATACATTCTTCATAGAGAATCCAAATGAAGTGAGACAAATTTAATTGGAAATATTACGGACTTTATTTTCTTGTGTCTGAGTTTCAGAATATGATGTTAAATATTGAGTGCGGGGCATTCTATACAAGTTCTCTCTTCTGAATAAAATAGAACTGAACAAGGTCTACCATTCTCTTTATAACTTCTTTTTGGGGAGGATTCAAGGAGTGAAACTTGGAGAATTTTCAGAGAATACATTGAGTAATATTATATAAAGGATCAGAGTATTCCAAGAGTTTAAGAATTTCATAATTTGAAAGAGTCTCAGGAAGCATTATCAGGTTCTATGTGATGGTTGGTTGATGATGATGATTTAATGTAAAGTTTTATTATCTCTCATATATTCTTGGGTGGAAGGAAGGGGCAGAGATGGAGTGTTCAACCCTCTTTTGATATTGGAGGATTGTATCTTCCTCTTGGAGGTTTATCCCTCCCTTTACATTTGGAAGTTGTAGCTACCTTTGGAAGTCATTACTTCCCTTGAACAATAACTATTGATTATTTCTCATATATTGTGCATGGTGTATTTTGGTGTATTGATGTAACTCTTATACTATTGTTCATTGCTCATTGGATATAATTGAATGGTTCAAGTATAAGTTGAAAAAGGTCAAAAAGGTTTTAAATTATACTTGATACTGATTCAGTCCCTCTCAGTATCAACAATTGGTATTAGAGAAGGTTTCCTTCAGAACAGTTTAACCACTGGAAGGAAAATCCTGAGGAGAGTGTTGGAAGATTGGTTGTTGTCATTGATGTCAACCCTATTCATTGGTTTTGGATCGCAAGATTGATGAAGGTATTTGGACATGAAGTAAAATGCACATGCAGATACAATACCCATGGATGGATAGTATACATCATGTTGTTTCTGGTGGTATGTGGCACATCATGTGGATCCTCATGGTTGAGGAGAAATGATATTTTGAAGATGAAAAAGTGAATTGAAGAAGGAAATACAGGTCGACCCTTAAGACAATTAAAGAAAATAATTACGAAATAAGAAAGTTCCAGGTCGTCCCTAATGTTAAAATAAAGTGACTTAAATGGTATAAATACATATCATTATACATTCATTTTATATACAAGTCTAATTTCAGAGGAAAACAGAAGTAAAGAAGGCCGTATTTCAAGGAGGATGAAGTCTTTTGGTGATGTGTTCTAAGGTATGTTATTTACAGGTCATCTTACCATTTTCTATATAACTTTTTTTCTAGAACGATTTAGATGGTGAAATTGAAATGGTATTGAGAAGACATATAAAGGTACCTTTGGTAAAAAATTTAGCTCTTTAATCTCTATAATTTTGGAGATACACTCTATGGAAGATAGGGTTTTTGACTAGTCCTGAAGCTATTCAATAAACATGTGTTCCAGGTACAAGAGTCATAACTTATTCATAGAGAATCCAAATGAATTGAGACCAATTTCATTAGAAATAGTACAGACTATTGTTTCTTGTGTGCAAGTTTCAGAATCTGATGTTAAATATTGAGAGCAGGGCATTCTATACAAGTTCACTCTCTTGAATACACCAGAATTGAACAAGGTCTACCAGTCTCTCTATAACTTATTTTTTGGGAGGATTCAAGGAGTGAAAATTGGAGAAGTTTCAGAGAACACATTGAGTAATATTATCTACAGGATCAAAGTATTCCAAGAATTTAATAATTGCAGAAGTTGAATAAGTCTCAGGAAGCATTATCAGGTTCTATGTGATGGTTGGTTGATGGTGATGATTTAATGTAAATTTTTATTATCTCTCATATATTATTGGGTTGAAAGAAGGGGAAAGTATGGAGAGTTCAACCCTCTATTGATATTGGAGGATTGTATCTTCCTCTTGGAGTTTTATCCCTCCCTTTACATTTGGAAGCTGTAGCTACCTTTGGAAGTTATTACTTTCCTTGAACAATAACTATTGATTACTTCTCATATATTGTGCATGGTGTATTGTCATGTATTGGTGTAACTCTTATACTATTGTTCATTTCTCATTGGATATAATTGAATGGTTTAAGTATAAGTTGAAAATGTTTTTAAATTGTACTTGATACTGATTCACCCCCCTCTCAGTATCAACACAAAGATGGATGACCATGAGCACATTTCAAATGGGATTCAAAGATTTGATGGAAGAAATTATGCATACCAGAGTGATAGAGTGAAAACTTACCTAACATCTTTGGGAATAGACATTTGGTACTGAGTTGTAAATGGCTATGCAATCCCAAATAATGCTCCAATCGATCCAAATGAGAAGAATCTTATGAGTTGTAATTCAAAAGACAAACATGTTATTCTAGGAGAATTGGCACCAACCATTGCTAGCAAACTGATGGGTTGAAACATTGCTAAAGAGTTATGGTACAAACTCAAGAGTATATACGAAGGTGATCCAAAAGATAAGCAGGTTAAACTTCAACGACATAGAGCAGAATTTGAAAATTTGAAGATGAATGAAAAGGAAGATATTGCAACCTATTTTCTTAGAGTTGATCACGTTTTTAATGCTATCAGAGTATTAGGTGAAGAGCTCGTTGAATCCTTGGTTGTACAATAAGTGTTGAGATCACTTCTCTTGAAGTATGATCTTAAGGTCTCCACCATTGAAGAAACTAGGGACTTGACCAAAATGCCAATGGATGAATTACATGGGTCTCTTATAACATATGAAATGAGAATAGGTACAGAAAGTGACCATCCAAACAATGAAGCAGTCTTTAAAGCCATAAAGAAGAAAAAATACAAGGATAACAACCTTGATGAAGAAATAACAAATTTTGTAAGAAGGTTTCAGAAGGGAAGTGGAAGATACAAAGGTAAGTCTCCTCTCAAATGCTTTAACTGTGGTAGAATAGGACATATTGTTAAAAACTGCTACTATAAAAAGAGAAGTCTCAACAATAAAAAGAGCTTCTACTCCAAGGATGATGACATCTCCTCAGATGAGAGTGATGAAGAAGATAATGATGGAGGAGAATAGTCCTCTTCCCCAAGAAACCCAGGATGATGATCACAAGAATTCTAAAGAAGAAGAAATCATTTCTGAAGAAGATTCAGATGAATAAACCAACCTTGATTCATTTTGGGGATACAAAGACAATGCAGATAATGAATAAGAAGATGAGAATCTTGAAAAGTTGAAGCATGTTGAAACTGAAAATAGTAAGCTTAGAAACACAAACATAATACTAAAAGGTGAATTGAGTAGTTGTGAAAAAGAGAATTACAAGCTTGAAAATACCATTGATATATTGAAGGAACAATTAGAATATTATGATAAATTGAAAGAAGAATTGGATCACACAAAAAGGGAGCTACTATTGATAATAGAAAAATTGAAGAAGTTCGAAAAAAGCACTGAAAAATTAGATGAGTTCCTTAGCAGTCAAACATCTCCAAATGACAAGACAGGACTAGGTTACAATGATAGTTTGATGACAACAAAACAAGATAAGGAAGATGAAAATGATGAAACCAACACTCCATAACAAGTTGAACAACAAGATAGAAGACTAGAATTCAGAAGGAATGAGACATCAAGAAGATCCTCTCCCATCAGG
>SNQJ01S0004927.1:56056-78426 GCA_010110895.2 Picea sitchensis | reverse complement strand
GATAGAAGACTAGAATTCAGAAGGAATGAGACATCAAGAAGATCCTCTCCCATCAGGTATGAAAGAAATCATTATGAAGGAAACTACAGAAGAATAGATCATGAACCCAGATGGACCACACCACAAAGAAGATCACTTACTCCTAGGTATCAAAATTTCTTTCTTTGACATTGTTATACTTATGGAAATTTCTGACACAAGGCAATCAATTGTAGAATCAATGAAAGGCATAATTATGCAAGCTACATGAATGGTGAAAAAATTAGATATGGAAATGTTTGTAGACATGTCAACAAAAATTATAATCCATTTGACCCATTAATGGATCAAAATATTGTATGTTACAAGTGCAATAATCTTGGTCTCAAAGCACGAGATTGCAGAGAGATGAAGGAAGATAATCGTATGCCAAATGTCTGTAGACCAACTACAACATGGAAAAGGAAATAAATTCCACAAAATGAAAACTCTCAAATAATGCTGGTCACTAAAGAATGAAAAGAAGAATACGAATGGTTCATAGACAGTGGGTGCTCATCTCATATGGCCAGAGATCAAATCAAATTTTCCATCTTGAAGAAAAAGGGTGGAAATGTTGCATTTGGAGATGACTCATCTA
Organism: Picea sitchensis; assembly: GCA_010110895.2. Classification (NCBI taxonomy): domain Eukaryota; kingdom Viridiplantae; phylum Streptophyta; class Pinopsida; order Pinales; family Pinaceae; genus Picea; species Picea sitchensis. The sequence continues at coordinate 77,807 of SNQJ01S0004927.1, read as the reverse complement.
CCAAAATACTTGGAAAAGGAACTATAAATCTTGGAAGTGAAAATGTAAAAGTAAGAAAAGTCCTATTGGTTGAATATATGAAGCATAATCTCCTCAGTGTCAACAAAATATGTGATCAAGGATACACTCTTACGTTTGACTCCTGAAAATGTAAAATCAGAGAAAATAACTCAGGAAGATTGGTTGCAACTACAACAAGAAGACCAAACAACATATACATCCTAGACATGAAGAAGAGAGAGAAGGCAGAAGCCACACAAAAGGATTCCAAGGAAGAAAAAGTCCCAAAGACCAAAAATAAGGATGAATTATTATTGAGTGCCACAAGTTTAGGGGGAACAACCCCAAATAAGAGAGTTACATTTTTCCATTAAACTCAGCAGGAGAAGCCCTACCCTTTGCCATTGATGTCAAAGGGGGAGATAAATTGGGATCATGATGATAGAGGGAGAATGAGTGTTTCCATCAATGACAAAGGGGGAGATTGTTGGAAGATTGGTTGTTGTCATTGATTTCAACCCTAGTCATTGGTTTTGGACCGCAAGATTGATGAAGGTATTTGGACATGAAGGAAAATGCACATGCATATACAACACCCATGTATGGATAGTATACATCATTTTCTTTTCGGTGGTATGTGTCATGTCATGTGGATCCTCATGGTTGAGGAGAAATGAATTTTTGAAGATGACAAAGTGAATTTTTGAAGATGACAAAGTGAATTGAAGAAGGAATTACAGGTCGGCCCTGAAGACAATTAAAGAAAAGAATTACAAAATAAGAAAGTGCTAGGTTGGCCCTAATGTTAAACGAAAGTGACATAAATGGTATAAATACATATCATTATACATTTATTTTATATAGAAGTCCAATTTCAGAGGAAATAAGAAGTAAAGAAGGCCATATTTCAAGGGAGGATGAAGTATTTTGGTGATGTGTTCTAAGGTATGTTATTTACAGGTCATCTTACCATTTTATCTATAATTTTTTTTCTAGAATGATTCAGATGGTGAAATTAATATGATATTGAGAAGACATATCAAGGTACCTATGGTAAAAAATTAAGTGTTTTATTCACTATAATTTTGGAGATACACTCTATGGAAGATAGGGTTTTTTACTAGTCCTGAAGCTAGTCAATAAACATGTGTTCTAGGTAAAACAATCATAACTTATTCATAGAGAATCCAAATGAAGAAAGAAAAATTTCATTGAAATAGTACAGAATTTACTTTCTTGTGTGCAAGTTTTAGAATCAGATGTTAAATATTGAGCACGTGGAATTATGTATAAGTTCACTCTTCTGAATAAACCATAATTGAACAAGGTATACCATTCTCTCTATAACTTCTTTTTGGGGAGTATTCAAGGAGTGAAACTTGGAGAAGTTTTAGAGAATAAACTGATTAATATTATCTACAGGATCAAAGTATTCCAAGAATTGAAGAATTGCAGAAGTTGAAGAAGTATCAAGAAGCATTATCAGGTTCTATGTGATGGTTGGTTGATGGTGATGATTTAATGTAAAGTTTTATTATCTCTCATATATTCTTGGGTGGAAGGAAGGGGAAAGGATGGAGATTTCAACTCTCTCTTGATATTGGAGTATTGTATCTTCCTCTTGGAGGTTTATCCCTCCATTTACATTTGGAATCTTTAGCTACCTTTGGAATTCATTACTTCCCTTGAACAATAACTATTGATTACTTCTCATATATCGTGCCTGGTGTATTGGTGCAACTCTTATAATATTGTTCATTGCTCATTGGATATAATTGAATGGTTTAATTATAAGTTGAAAAAGGTCAAAATTTTTTTAAATTGTACTTGATACTGATTCACCCCCTCTCAGTATCAACACTTGTTACATCATATATATGTATCCCTTCCCATAATTTCTTAAATTCATCGATCAATGTTTGAAGGTAGACATCCATTATCTTCACTTGTCTTCTACCTGGGATTGTAAGAGCTAGCATAATATGTTCATTCTTTATGGAAAACCATGGGAGGATATTTTTATTGATCACTACCACTAACCAAATAAAATAGTTGGTGTTTTGGAGGGAACACATGTTAAACCCATCCATGGATATGCTCAATCATAGGCTTTGTACTTCATGCTTGAATTTAATGGGCCATCTATCCTCTATATTATTCATGGCTATTGAATCTGTTGGGATTCACATAACCCTTGGATCACTTCTATGTGAGGGATGCCACCCTTACAACACGAATAATTTTTTGCAATGAAAGAGCCTTTGAATCCTTCGAATTATAGGAATGTGCCTCAATACATTATGAGGAGGAGCATGTGCCTTAGCATTATTTTTTTATTTTGATACATGTCATACCCACATTTTGGACATATCTATTTGTCTTCATATTTTCTTATGTATAGAATACAATCATTTGGATATGCGTGGTATGATATGTACTGAACACCCAACATTTTCAACATTTTCTTTGTCTCAACACAACTATTAGTAAAAAAAATTCTCTCGAATGTACCTTATCTTTGAGTACCTTGCAATTAGTGGGTAATAAAAATGTACACTGTCATTAAGCATGCATGAAATCAACCATTGTTTTCCTTCATTATGTGACAATATTCCTTAAAAAAATAGGGGGATTAATGGTTAGTTACCTCAAAAGTGTCGAGAAACACACGTTTGACATACCACACATTGATTTCAAGTTGTATAGTAACATTGTTGTCCTTAGTTGGGTAGGCCTTGACCCCTATCAACCAAAAAGAGGAGTGGTGGAAGTAGATTCTAGGATTTCGAAGAAGGTATCAATGACATCAATGTCATCCCCTAGTTCATTTTGCTGGAATTCATATAAAAACATTCCCTCCACGGCTTGGTTATCCCGTAAGAAATAATTCATACCAACCTCTATATCACTGCCTTCATACCCAACATGTGAAGAATGAGTGTTACTGTATAGGTTTTGAATTGTTGACTCAGAACATAGTGGGAATTGAATATGTGTTTGATTCAACCATGCTTGGTATGCTTCCTCTTTGATCTATGTGCATTTAATAGCAAGATCATGACTTGACATTGTGGTCGGGTGCAATGGTTGATGGTACACATGCCACTCACTATCAAAATCATGATTGTAAAAATATTGAACATTATGTTGCACCTCTTTTGTCACCTAAATGAGTAAAACAGAGGTGCTTACAAGCTTAGTTGGGTTAGATAAGAAAAAAATAAGTAAAGGAAAGGGTTAGAGAAACAAACATAAAAGAGCAAACTAAGAATTAAACTAAGAAATAAAATAACAACTAAACTATTGAGCATAAGGACATAAGAACAAAAAACCAATAAGACTCATGTCACCAATGGCAAGGATTATATTAGTGAAAGAAAACACCAATAAGAAAGAGGACTTCGGGTCCCTTCTTCCTTCAAGGGAGGGCTCTTGGACCCCCACAACTAAGCTCTTCTTACAACTTCGAAAGAAATGGTGAAAGAATCCCAAGCTAATCCACTCAAGAGGTGAGATGGATTGCCCAATGTAATGATGCTAGTATACTCTTGATGAGAAAAGAGGATTCTCCAAGAGAATAACAACTGCATAACCTTGCAAATGAATTCCTTGAAAATGTAGTGCACCCATGGCCTTGCTTTATAACATCACTTTGAGGTATTGTGCAACCAGATTTTAGTTTGAAAAGGGGTTGTTTAGGGAATTTTTAGGTCTTTGACCAGCCACCCAGTTGGATCCAGCCAAGATTTGGATGTCAAATCAACTTGGAAGCTGAACTAGAAGTGGGTGGGAGGCCGACCAATCTCATAAATGCAATGTTCTCAGTTGTGCACGGGTTTAGTGACCACAGTCGTGCATCATGGGCATGTGCACTTTTCATGCATTTATGGTGTGCGCATGTGCGCGCGTGCCCTGTGTAGTCACAGTGCACCTTAATTTTATCACTGGTTGTATAGTTTTTGACCTTTTGGAAATGTTTTTTTGGTAATTTTGGTCCATGGGTGACCTCATAATTGTTTGAAGCTACTGGATTCTTGTAACCATTTGCGGATGAAATTTCAGTGATAACAAATGCCCCCTGATGGATGAGGTTAGGAGCATACGTATAACCGAAATTCATCAATGTTTCTTCTACTGAGAGTGTCGTTGTAAGAGAGAGCGATAATGAGAGTATCAAGAGTGACCCGTTGGAGGGACAAAGGAACCTTTAGGACCCCACATTTCATAAGGTATGTAAAAATAAATTGTGTACAAACGAGGTGGGCATGCCCCATGCTCATTTCATGTAACTCAAAAAGGAAGGGTGTTGCATAGTGACTGAAACTGTGTGTTGATGTAGACAACTGCAGTGCCCTCGGGGGAAGTTGTGATAAAGGAAGAGGACCATTCTGAGGAGGAACACACTCTGAATAGTAGGCAATGACACATGTAAAGAGTATCATGGATTCTATAGGCATTGATAGCCCAACCAAGTTCAGAGGTCTTTGACAAATATATAAGAAATAACTGCAATAGTCGCAAAGTAAGACCCACCATAGCATGCGAAAGTGTTGAATTCGAATGTTACAGGGGTCAACGAAAGTAGGGAGCAATTGTGGTTCTCCCTATGCCGTCTGAGACCTCTCATTGGAAAGGTAATGAGAGTCAAGATACTGCCATCCTTCTGGAAACTGTGTTGATGTTGACAAAAAGGGAGATGTGACTCCAAGAAGCAAAGGGCTTCGTGAAATCTACTAGGTGAGGTTAGGAATTGAGGAGGTACATGGACGAAGTAAAGATGTGTGGAGATTCAAGACTGCCCTTGGTTGGGGGTATATGTGAAGTATAAGCTTCTGCAATCGTTCAACGAGGTTGAGTGTCAAGGGGACAACAAGACGTGGAATAAGTTGTGCCAGAGGCGGGACAAAGTGAACAAACTCAGAGAGCAGAGGTAAGTGGCATGTGGGATACTCAGAATATATGGACGATGTCAACAGGAGTAGATGATAAGGAGTGCCCCAACCAAGGGCGACATGGGTTTCGTTTGCCAAAAAGGGAAGAAGGTCACCAAAGGGGATGACAAAAAGATATGTAAATGTTGGAAACAAAGTCTTTGTACAATTTATAAAGAATAATTTGGGGTGAGTGTACAAAGACAGAAATGGGTGCCCCAATGTAATATGGTTGGGCTGGTTAGGGCGCATTTTTCTTGGAGAACTGGTGGAGGTTGGGGGGCCCATGGGTGGGTTTCTATATGAGGTAGATGAATTGGAGGGAGATTTGTAGATGGGCAAACTGATTGTGGATGAAATGGAGGGTTAATGATACTGCGGAGGTGTAGTCAAAAGAGAACCTTGAAGAGATAATCATGGGAGTCCATGGGGAAAGCTAGCAAAATGAGGAGAATGAGTATGTGGCTGATTCACGACATGGTGTAAGACTATCAGGACTCCCATCCCTAAAGGGTTGAAAAACAACATGAGTGTCAAAGTGCCAAGGGGTACTATGAGTGGGACAAATCATGTGGGGGGGAGTGATACTGGGTGACAGTACCCAAAATGCAATAGAGGTGGCGGTACTGCAGAGCCAGATATGGGGATCCTAAAGGCACATTTCAGAGGGTGTGACTGGAGATGCAATTGAGATTTAGAGGGAATGATTACATGCCAGTGTTGATTATATACCTGAAGGGGTTGCGCTGATGTATGATGACCAAGTATCTGCACACATGAAAACCAAATACCCGACGTGAACAATATCTCAGGAGAATCGAATATACAAACATTTAATTGATAATTTTGAACATGAGCATGCGTACCTGGACGGGGTATGAAAAAAATGGTGCCTCGGGGGCTAAGGATAAAAAATGGCCCAGGGATTGTCTTGATGTAGATGACGGGATGTTGATCTCGTGGCTGAAGACGGATTGAAAAATAGACAACCGGAGCTCCCAGAATGGTGTTTGGAAGATTGGTGGAAAGGCCTATATATAGTTGTAGGGCCCACATTGTCACCTCATTTGTACCTGCTGTCAGAGTGCTTGGACGAGAGATATTAAGAGGAGATTTGGAGATTCCGGGAGAATGAGGTAGTCGATTCAGGACCAACGAGCTTTAGGTTAGTGGTCTTATTGTCCTGCATATAATTAGGTTTCCTATTTCTGGGCAGGGCCTGTATGGAGGGCCGTACAGGGGGTTTTGTGGGTGTGGGTTCCCCAGTGCGCAGGCGATCCAGAAATATGCGCACATGGGTGCGTGCCTATTTTTAGAATATCTGCACATGGGTGCACCCTAAGGGGGGGAAAAGGCACGCATGGTATGCACGCTTGTTTGCTACACAACAACACATGGGTGTGCGGTTGTGTAGTGGAAAGGCACGCTGTGATGCATGCCTTTGTTTGTGATAGGAGCACATGGAGGTGTATCTATATGGCAGACAAGAGCACACTCATGCACGCATGTGCGATGAACAAGCATGCATGTGTGCGCGCCTGTGGGGTGAATAGGTGTGCATGTGTGCATGCCTGTGGGTTTAAATAGCCGCGCCTTGGAGGCAAGGCTGACGGGTGAAAAAACTCATCTTGCTTGGAGATTTTCATGTGTTTTATGTCCAAGATGGTTGATCTAGGGCTGTATTATGTGGTTGCAGGCGATCATTGGGACAATGTCGGTCCACTGGCGAGAGTGGGACTGGTCACAGCTAAGGGAGGTCATGACTATTGAGGAACTGGCGGTTCATGCCACTTTGGCAGCCTGTGGGCTGCTGAAGTTCTTCGAGTGACCTTTGATACGAGTGTAGGACTACCTTCTTCAGTTTTTGATCTGGATGTGGAGTCTGGATCTGCATTGTTTTATGGTGTGGGGAGAGCAGCTAGCCTTCATTGCAGTGGGTGATGTGTACTTTCTGACTGGGCTCCCTTTTCAGGGAACGCCCCTACCGATGGAGCTTGTGTTACCTGGGGACATGCAGTTAGCTACCTTGGGCCGAAGGTATTGTTCGAGGGAGAACTTCATGTCAAGCTCTGTAGTGAGTATCGGGGCTATGGATGCTTTAGTTCATCGATGTGTAGCAATGATGATTGTGAGGGTATATGGGTCCCTCGCGACTCAGCGGATCAGTGGTGGTCAGCTGAGGATTATGGGGCGGGCACTAGAAGGAGAGCATTTTTCCTGGGGCTTGATGCTGCATGCCAAGATGGTAGGGAAACTTGACCAGTGTTGGACTACAGACTTAGGGGACTTTGCGTTTGGGTCCATCTTGGTGGCCTGGTTTTTGGAGAGGGTGTCGATGTTGCGCCTTAGGGTTTTATTGGGTGCACCAAGTGCATGAGATCTGCAACTGAGGTGGTGGTCGATGATTTTGATTTTCCACAGTGGTGGTGAGGGTGGCCATTTTTTCATGGACGAGGCTTCACAAGTGTGGTGGAAGATGTCGCAGATCATACTGCAGTATCCATATTGTGGGGTTTATTTCCAGGGTGATTTAGATATGTTGTTACCTCCAAGGGAGGTGTTCGACCACCGAGGTATGTTTTTTATTTTGATATGTTGATTGAGATAGTATGACATGTGTATTATGTATAGATGTTAATACTATCATTTGGTTTTTTGTATGTGCAGATGTGGGACCTCGCGGCCATGAGGTTGAGTTGATGAGAGCATCGGCTCGTCAGAAGCCGGTGAGACCGCCACGGGGAGAGCCGCGGGTAGGAGAGAGACGTCAGTGCCAGGACATTGAGGTGAGACCAGTCGGCGATAAGAGTGTGGCTAGGAGATGTCATTTTGATGACCCTGGTGCAAGGCCATCTCATGCTCCTCCGATGGAGGCTAGGGGAGATTTTGAGGATATTCACCGCCGCATGGAGGCAGTGCTACAAGGAGTGCCTGAAGGCATGTGGTTTCGCATTCAGGATGAGGGAATCCTAGAGAAGTGTGTGGGAGTGTCACTGATGCGACAGTCTGGTGTTCGGCGAGTAGCAGTAGCAGGTGTTGTGATGACCGAGCGGTTACCTCCAGGTCCGGAGGGACCGATAGTGGGTGGGGCACTGCCACCTGAGGGAGGGGCACCACCACCTGAGGGAGGGGTAGGAGGTGGTTCTCCAAAGGCACCTTGAGTGTCTCTCTGTGTATTTTTTGTATACTGTATATAGGTTGGTGAGGCCATTTTGGTGTAGTGACACCGGTTTTGTACCGAGGTGCTTCACTGGCCTGCATATTTTGTATACGATGTATTTTATGTGTATGTAAACATTTTGATGGCACTGCTGACCGATTTATATATATATATATATATATATATGAGTATACATTTTGGGGTCTTTGTGATGTTCACATGTGTGTGTTTTAATGTTATTTATGATGTCTAATCTATATATGTTGTGACAGGCTCTTGATGGTTTATGTGTGTGTAAAGGTATCTTGATGTGATATATGCCAATAGAGTATAATGTTAGCTAGGTTATCTGTAATTTGATTAAATTTCCTTGGAATATGTGTAAAGGTAATGAAATCAAAATGTCGAGATAAAAGTCTAACTTGCAGGTATTTGTGAAAAAGGCAAGGATCGCGGACACGGTACACATTGTTGAGCTGAAGGATGACTAGCTGGGAGTGAAGTAAGATGCTAAGGTGGAAAATATGATGATGGTTGGCATCAGCGAGGAGGCCAATGACGACATTGTACTCGGCTTGGTTGTTGGTTGCTAAACCAAAACATATGCCACTAGAGGAGCAATTCATGTGAGGGGGTATAGAGGGCCCAAGATGTCGAATGGAGATTTTTTGTCCAGCGACTAGCGCCGTTGGCATAACCAATGTGGTAGACCGATGGAGGAAGCATCTTTCAATAACACAAATGATAGTCTAGACGAGAGGTATGGAAAAAAGATTAAAAACACTATAAAAAGAAATAACCTAATGTAGAATAGATACGCTTAGACGTAAAATTTCTTTAAGTATAGCCCGTTGATGGGTTCTTTGAGAGAGAGGCCTTCGGGGGAAGCCAGGATGTATGCACCTTTGGTAATGCAATGTTGGATAATGTAGGGGCCATGCCACATTGACTCAAATTTTCCATGACCAAGGGTATCGTGAGCAATATTGTAAGCAAGGATGAGGTCACCTTCGTGAAATGAGAGAAGGTTGGCATGGCGATCAAAGGTGGCCTTTGACCATTTTTTGGCTACCTCATTGTTCTGTAATGAAGATCAATGATATTCATCTAGGGACTCTAAGTTCAGCAAACATTGCTCCATTGGAGCAGTGTCGGGTAATAGCTCAATTGCGGTGCGTAAGGTGGGAATTTTGCACTCTATAGGAAGAGTGGCCTCAACCCCATGGACTAGATGAAATGGTGTGAAACCAGTGGTTGTTTTCATGGCCATACAGTAATCCCATAGCGTGGAAAATAACATATGATGCCAATTGGTCTTATGTTTGTTAACCATGCACTGCAACATGGTTTTAAGGACCTTGTTAACTGCTTCGACCTGTCCATTAGACTGAGGGTAGTATGGGGAGGAAAAATCATGGGAGAATCCCAACCGTGATGAGATTTCAGTGAATATCTCATTCTTGAAATGTTTCCCATGATCAGAGACTAGTTGGAGTGGTACTCCTAAGCGGGATATGATGTGATTAAAGAAAACGTGTGTTGCAGTGTCAGCGGTGTTGTTGAAGGTAGGCATGGCTTCAGCCCATTTTGTGAAGTAATCGACTGTGAAAATAATGTATTTGTGTCCATTGTTGGATGGGGGGTTACAATTCATGAAGTCGATGCCCCATTTACAAAAGGGGCCTGCAGTAATGACTGGGTGGAGAAGAGAAAGTGGTGCTCTTGCTTTGTTGGCGTAAAGATGACATTTATTGCATCTCTTCACAACGTGAATGCAATCATGAAAAAATGTAGGCCAAAAGTAACCCGCTCAGATGATTTTCTAAGTAGTGGACATCCCTGAAAGATGGCCCCCGCATGCACTGCTATGGTAGTCGTTCAAGACTCTATCGGCCTCGTCAATGGTCAAGCATCGACGGAGTATGGTGTCGACCCCTCACCGATATAAGATATCTCCAATGAGGAGATAGTGGGGGCTCTGGTGGTGAATACAATGGTGATCATCTCATGAGAGGTGGTTACCGAACTTTTGGGTTCGAAGGTAGACGAGGAGGTCACCGTACCAAGGATCATCCGAAGTGATATAAAAGAGATGTTCATCGGGGAAGTCGGTATTGACGAGGGCACTAGTAGTATTAGAGGGGAAGTCCATGAAAAGTTTGGCGAGGAAGAGAGCTTTCTTTCTCTTGGGTGTTGAAAATTCAAGATCGTACTCCTGAAGGATAACGATCCATCAGGAAAATTTGCCATTAATTTGCCGACGACTGAGGAAGTATTGCATAGGGCTGGAATCTGCTATGACTTTAGTCATGCAAAGCAGAATGTAATGGTGCAGTTTCTGGACTGCGAGGACGACTGCAAGGGTTAGTTTCTCTTCGTGATTATACTTCAAGGGTGGACCTGAGAGGTTTTTACTAATATAGTAAATGACATGCTCATGATCATCGTCATTGATTTGAACAAGAACTCTTGCTACTGAGACAGCTAATGCTGAGATGTAGAGGATATAGTCGTGATTATAGTCATGTGAACTAATTAAAGGGGTGTTGGAGAGTGCCATTTTAAGATTGTTGAATGCTTTTTGGGCATGTTCATCCTAGTGAAATGGGATGTCATGGTGTAGTAAGCAAAGGAAACCACGTGCTCGAGTGGCGTAGCCTGGGACAAATCACTGTAAAAAGTTAGCTTTTCCTTGTAAGCTCTGGAGTTGACGTAAATTCTGTGGGGGTGGAATTTATGTGATGGCCTGGACTTTGAGGGGGTCCATGGTGATACCACTTTGGGAAATGATGAATCCAAGGAGGCGCCCGACAGTGATGCAGAACACGCACTTGAGGGGGTTCAAGAAGATGTTGTACTGATGACATTGTTGGAAGATGATCGGTAAATCATCAAGATGTTGGGTGCGTTTTTTGGAACAAGTTGTGAGGTCGTCCAAGTATGTGAGGATGATATGAGCTAGATCATGAAAAATGTATGTCATAGCCCATTGGAAAGTTGCACCAGTGTTCTTTAGGCCAAAAGGCATGACACGATATGCAAAAGTACCCCAAGGGGTGGTGAATGTGGTTTTGTATTGATCAACTGGGTGGATTTGGATTTGATTATAACTAGAGAAACCATCCATGACAGACAGAGCCTCGTGGGCTGCGCAGTCGTTGATAATTTGATCGATGAAAGGCATTGGAAATTTGTCTTTGGGACATGTGTGATTGAGATCGCAAAAGTCCATGCAGACACGGATAGTGCCATGTTTTTTGTTAACGGGTACAGGGTTGGAAACCCATGAGGTATTGGCGATGGGGTAGATGAACCCAGTCGCATGTAATTTGTCAATCTTGGCTTTGATAGCTGCGGCTTTGGATGGGTGTATCAGTTGTTGTTTTTGACGAACCGGTGTAATATTAGGCCAGATGTCGATGAGATGTTCGACAATAGAGGGATCAAGGCTAGGCATTTCTATGTATGACCAGGAGAAATATCCCAATATTCTTGGAAGAGGGCTTAATAGACAGTGATTTCTTGAGCAGTGCATGTGGTGCCAATGGTGATTTCCTCAATGACTCCATTTTTTATGGAAATATCGATTTTGATGGTCGGGGAAATGTTGGCCATGTTGCCTTCTTCAAAAGCATCAGGGGTAGGAATAGGGTTGTTGAACCAGTCGATATGCCCTCATGGGATAAAATCCTTGGTTTCAACTGTGTATATGGGGTCTTGGTTAGGAGGTGTGAAGGATTCTTGTGGAAATAAGAGCGCTCTGTGGTGTAGAGAATCCCATGGGTAGTCGGGGGTGTTTAATTCTTCAAGTATGTTCTTGTCACAGTAGAATTGTCGTGAATACAAGGGATTGTAAAGAGTGATATCGATGATTGTCACTGGGTGGTTGTCCTCTAGTGATGAAGAAGCAGGGGAAATGACGCGATGAGATTGCGATGGTTCGCTCGACATAAACCAAATATCGAGGTACTGAGGAGTGCTAGTGGTAGTTGGATGTAAAATTTCTGTAGGGAAATGAATGGGAGAATTGGGGGGGGTTGGGGGTAAATCCTCGGATAATTCATCCAAGAACCATGGAGGAATAGGGAGTGCCTCTGGTTTAGGAGAAATGATATGAAGAATCTCTAGTGATGAGGTGAGGTCAACAATCGATTATGTAGGGTGCACAGGGGTTTGAATCATGATCGATTGGCATTGCCTATATTCAATGATCATAGGACATTGGTATGTAAAATGATCTAAGGATTTGCATAGAGAGCAAGGGAATATCATACATTCATTGACTCAAGTCGTGATATAATGGATGTTAGTGATGTTTTGTAGGGATGATGTAGCTGGATTAGGTTCGTTCTAGAAGCTTTGGTGTATTGTGACTAATGTCTGTTGAAAGTGAGGTCGTGCTGGGAAATGGTGTGTATAATGGCCATATTCTGAACATATAGCACAAATGAATTTGGTTCGCAACCCTTTCCTACTTGAGTTAGGGGAGGTAACGGTAGTACTTGCTATAGTGGCGCGTGGTGAGGGTGTTTGATTGAGTGGAATTAGGTTATGTAACTCGGGTAGAGATGGGCATTTGTTGGTTGGGTGTCCATCTTTCTCACATAGCGCGCAAGGAGGTTAGACGCGTGGGGGGAGTGGATATATGGACTCCTTCTTCTTTCGTCTGCCCCCAGCTGTGGCAGGGAGGTTAATGAGTGGGGGTGTAGAGGGTATGGTGGGAGTGAGTATGGGAATCGTCATTGGGATTCCTTCTATTTGGGAACCATCTCTGGTGGATGTAAATACCAAACTAGAATTGCCAACACCATATTAGGGAGAGTAAGCGTTGTGGCTACTTGGAAATCTTGTATGCCTGGTGGAGGGTAAAAGAAGGGGATTTGAGTAATGTCTTGGGGAACTATCTCCCAAACTGGGATATGGCCTTGAGGAGAGGTGAAATCGTGAACCGGTGGAGTCAACGAGTTTACAGGTTTCTCAGGAGGGACGAACTCTGCGACTAGTGGGACGTCAAATATGATAGAAGCCTCCCTGAGAGGAAATGTATCCTCCATGTCAGTTCCTTTGGATGATACAATGCATACTTGATTGGAAGGAAGAAGGAGTGGTGGTGCACCATGCTAAGTTCCTAACAATGATGGGTCTTTGAAAATCCTGGGACCCATTTCGATGAGTGGGTATGCTTCATGATTAGTGTGGATGAGAGGGAGAATGTTATTGACGTTGGCAGAAGGGTTAGGCTCATAATGTGAAACTTGGTCAATGGTAATGATCTTCCCATTATGGGGGAACATCATGGTTCGAAAGACAGAAGAGGCAATTGCCTTCATAGCATACATGTAGCTACGACCGAACAAGATATTATAATCTGGTGGGGCATCGATAAATTTAATGTCGATGAGAATGGTCTTGCCCCTGAGTTCTACAGAGACATCTTGGAAGAGCCCTTCAGGAGAAGATGGTCGTCCGTCATAAGCTCTTAAGGTAATGGCAGATGGTATGAGTTCAGAGGAACCAAGTTTCTGCCATACAGACTTGGACATGATGCAGGTGGATGCGCCTTCATCGATGATGCACCGATGAACTGTAATGTTCTGAATTTTCACTAGGATTTGAAAAGCGATTAGAGTGGGAAGGCGAGGTTCTCCGCTGTTGAGATGAAATGTGATGAGTTGATTATCTATGGGGTAAACTTCCCCCAAGGCGGAAAGTAATGATTTCCACTAAGTGGGACAAGTTTGAAGGATTTCTAAGACTGACATGGTAGCTGAGGATTATGCTAATTCATTGACCAAACTATAATTATGAGCCTCCCTAGCCTGTGGGTTGTGGACATTCCCGCATAATGGGATGCGAGGGATGTGAAGAAGTGTTTCTATGTTAGGGAAAGGAATCACCAATGGGGGTCCTGTTGGTGCTGGGATTGTTTCTGGGGGAATGGGAGGAGACTCAGCGGGTGGATGGTATTGACAACTACATGTTTGCAGAAGGATTTTTTCCTCACTGGTGAGGAGGATAGTACGATCTGCAGGATTGTTTGGATTGAGATACTGTCCCAACTGTGGTGGGGTAGGCTGCATATCATGTTGGGTGTTCATCACACCCTAGTGTGGAATGGGGATTTGCAGCACGACTGGGGGTGGTTGTTGCATGTATTGTTGTGGGGCCTGCTAAGGGGCAGGTGGTGCTGAAAGATGTGGTACACTTCCTGAGTCTTTCATCCAATTAAAATCAATGATTTGGGGGCAGTGATGAGCATAATGACCGAACTCACCACAAAGGGCACAAGGGAAGGTGGTTCTAATATTATTGTTATTTATCCCTTGACGGCGATTGTTATTGCCCCCCTGGGGGTTCTGATTCCCTTGATTTTGGTTTCCCCCAGTAGGTTGGTTCTGTTGGGGGTAATTCCCGCCTTGACCTGGGTTGCTATTGTTCCTGTTTTTTCCTTTCTTTTTGGCATTATTTAACGGATGGGTTAGATTTTCCGTATTCAACTGTTCGAAATTTTGATGTTGTTGAATGGGAGAGGGTTGAACAAAATTCACACCAGCGTGAGGGTGTCCTTGTGGTGGGGCCATGGGTGGTGGAGGACCAGGAAATGGGAAGTATGGATTCTATGGGGGTAATCATCCGTAAGGTGCATAGGAAGGCATGGCGGTTTCGCTAGTACTTAGAGTATAAGCTGAGGTAGAGGGAGTACCATAACTTGTTTGGATAGGTGGGTGTATTGTGGGTGCCAATGGTGGCCCACTGATGGGTGGAGGAAGAGAAACAAGGTATGGTTGTTGATAAGGGGGTGGAGGGTAATAAGAGGTTGCCCCATATGCTAATAGATATTGAGGTGTGCCATACATCGGTGGTTGTTGGGGTTGTGGACTATGGTGCGTGGTATTACCAATCAATATGTCTGCTAATTGACACATCCTAGGTTTGTCTTGGCCTAATGGCACAGGTTTTGGGAGGTCAGGAAGTACTGTGTACAAGTACCCTGATTGTGAATAGATGAGGTCATATTGTTGAGCCTTACTGATGGATTATTCTTCTAATTGAGGGAAGGTGGAAGCTACATCTTTACCGAGGAGAGAGACAAGTGATCTGAGAAACCAGTCAAGGCACTTTTGTTTGGTGGTTTCGGCTTTGCACAAACTACATCGTCAACGCCATTCATGAATGTGATCAGTGATATGGGTGGCTGAGATTTGTTTGAAATTATAGAGTAGTTCAAGACCATTTTCATGGAAGATTGGTAATTGGAAGAAGGTCAAAAATACTTTGCCCAAGGACTTGAACATCGCATGGGACCCCAATTTTTTGTCTACATACCATTTGGTTGATGGGCTAGTGAGTGTGTGTTGAAATAATTGTAGTCAGATGGAATCATCCATAATTCTGTTGGAAGAGCACCATAAGTGGAAATTCATGACATGGTTGGTAGGGTCATCCCCTACCTTTCCTTCAAACTTGGGAATGTCTGAAGGTAGTTTGGTAGGCATTGCAGGCCATGTGGGGTCATGCAATATAGGATCATTTGTGAGTTTTCTTAGATCTGGTATTTTAAGAGAGGCCAAATATGGAATCTGGAGTTGTGGCGGAGGATTAGTTCCAGCCATGGTGTGAGTGGTTTTTGAACCTGACCCTTGAAGGGGACTAGGTGGGTTTATACTTCCCCCGTGAGAGGAAGTTGGCCCCCGCTTCCGTGTAAAGGAGAGTGAGTGGATTGTGGACCTTGGGAATTGGACCCAAGTAAGGTGGAACCAAACAAAGTTGATCCTAAGACAGTGTCACTCACAGGAGTGTGAGAAGGTGGGGCCGATGAGTTGCCAATACTAGTAACTCCCCCCAAAATAGGAGAGAGGTTTAGAAAGCATCTGGAATGATGGGGGTTCTATGGGTCCCCTATGATGTCCAACTAGCTGAGTGTATGTGTGTGAATTGTGGTGAGAATAATAAATAAACAAGAGCCTTTGTTTCAATTTTTGAACTTTACACGATATATATCTAAATCAAATGTAATCAAAAGTGCATCATACATAAAGTGTTTTGAAAAAGAAGCATATATGTGAATAAGTGGGTTTTGTCCACATGGGGGATCAAAGAAAACAAATGATCGTGTCCTAAAAGATGTAACGTCCTTCCTCTCAAATAGCACTGTACCTTCCAATAGTACTCAACAGTGGGGTCTGAAGTCACCGAAAGAGAAACTAGTGAAGGATGAAGTAATCAGTTATAATGAGGGGTAAAGGGGGCATATCCTGAAAGAGATGGAGATATTTCCCAATAGCCACACAAAATCTGATCAAGGTGAAATTGCAGCCCACAATTGCCACCTGGGTAGATGTCCTAAAATTTGGTCACTAGGTACCTCGGTCAAAGTGCGACATTTAGATTTTCGGCTTAAGAAATGGGTCACGGGCTCGATCCCATCCAAGAGGTGGGTGCCTCAAGGGGGGACGCATAGAACAACCAGACCTCGACCTTCAACCCTTCATGGGTATCTCCCTGTCTTATGGTGTTAGGAACACTTGACTCGGAGGATTTACAGTTCCCTATTTGACAACTTCTATTGTTTTGACAATGTGAGAACCAGATAACGGGGATTTATTTGGATGCCTATCCCCAAAATCCTACCTAGACTAAAAAATTTCTTTTGGCACCTCCTGTGGAGGAAAACTTAGTGAGTTTTTAGAAAAAAATTAGATGTGGTTTGTTTGAGAGATTGGGGGTGTGAACCAATCTCGTTGAATTTTAAATGGGAGTGGATAGTTTCGTCAAGAAAAGGGTGGGGTGTTTCGGAATCCCTTTGGAGGAAACTTACTTTGACCTCCACATTTCGAGATGAAAAATATGTGAGTGATAAGTGACTTTTGTGTGTGAATGAGTGAAAGTGTGCCAATGTTTTAATGAATTAGGTGTCACCTTGTTGCATGTGGACTTTTCTTGGTCCTTACAAGTGTTGATTACCTAATTAACTAAATTCCTTTGGTACAACCTTGCGTAATTCAAAAGTCCCTAGGAAGCTAGCATGTGGACATGTGGATCCTTTACTATTCCTTTAACTCCCTATTGTGATTTCATCTAAGAAAGATTTAAAACTATCCTAGATTGTGATCATGTGGGCATGTATGGGCCCATTACAAAACCTTTAAATTTCCCTAGTGATTTAATCTAAGAAAGTAAATTTCAACACTATCCTATCTTTGTAGCATGTGGGCATGTATGGGCCCGTTACAATGTTGAGATGTGTTTGAAAAATAAACTAAGAGGAGTCCCGAGGGGGTTGTTGTCCTCTCCTAAAGGTTTTAGTCTTTTTAAGGGAGATGAAATTGTCCTACAACGTTTTTCTTATTCTCAAGGTCACTTTGAAACACGGGAGAAGAGCATACTAAATGATTGTTATCCAACTTCTGGTCCCAATGCAAGTTTTATGTGATTACAAATGATTCCAACTTATACTTTTAGTCAAAGAAAACCATCCATGTGGAAAAATGAAAGCAAAAGAGGAAATAATGATTTTAAACCCCTTAAGTGCCTATGTGTTTTGACTAATCCCTTTATATGGAGAGGGAACTAAGTGTGGTGCAGATTACAACATACATGAAATCCTTTTTAAGAAGGCTAGGGGCCTTCCCAAAATCACAAAAAAAATTACAATGTGTATTTTTTCTGCAAGGTGCATGGGTCTTAGAGTAGAAAGAGGCACACTAAGTGCCTGTGCGCAAATTGAAATAGAATTTTGGGCACAGGTGCGCATAACAACACAGTGGTTTTAGCGCACGTGCACACGATGCGCGACTATGGGCCAATAAACCCACGCACAATCGACACACGACTGTGAAGAAAATTCCAGATGGAATTCTCTCAATTCAGCTTTGAATTGGATGTTTTGCAGGTCAGCTTGGGCCGGTTAAGGTACCTGTAGGTTAAATAAACCAAAATAAGAGCTAGAAAAACCCAAATGGGGTAGGAAATTGATACCTTTCCCTAGTGGAGTCGCCAATATGTTGCGCCTCTTTTGTCACCTCAATGAGAAAAACAAAGGTGCTTACAAGATTAGTTGGGTTAGCTAAGAAAGACAACAATAAAGGAAAGGGTTAGAGAAAGAAACATAAAAGAACAAACTAAGAATTAAACTAAGAAATAAAATAACAACTAAACTATTGAGCATAAGGACATAAGAACAAAAAACCAATAAGACTCATGTCACCAATGGCAAGGATTATATTAGTGAAAGAAAACACCAAGAAGAAAGAGGACTTTGGGTCCCTTCTTCCTCCAAGGGAGGGCTCTTGGACCCCCACAACTAAGCTCTTCTTACAACTTTGAAATAAATGGTGAAAGAATCCCAAGCTAATCCACTCAAGAGGTGAGATGGATTTCCCAATGCAATGATGCTATTGTACTCTTGATGAGAAAAGAGGATTCTCCAAGAGAATAGCAGCAGCATAACCTTGCAAATGAATTCCTTGAAAATGTAGTGCACCCATGGTCTTGTTTTATAACATCACTTTGAGCTATTGTGCAACTAGCTTTTAGTGTGAAAAGGGGCGGTTTAGGGCATTTTTAGGTATTTGACCAGCCACCCAGTTGGATCCAGCTGATCTTTGGATGTCAAATCAACTTGGAAGCTGAACCAGAAGTGGGTGGGAGGCCAACCAATCTCATAAATTCACCATTCTTAGTTGTGTGGGGCTTTTAGCGACCACAGTCGCGCATCGTGCGCATGTGCACTTTTCGTGCATTTCTATTTTGCGCATGTGCGCGCATGCCCTTTTTAGTCACAACACACCTTAATTTTATCACTGGTTGTATAGTTTTGGACCTTTTGGAAATGTTTTTTTGGTAATTTTGGTCCATGGGTGACCTCATAATTGTTTGAAGCTGCTGGATTCCTGTAACCATTTGCGAACGAAATTTTAGTGATAACACATTACATCGATAAAATCAGTAATACAATGCATTTAATATGTTCAAACACTATACTAAACATTTATTAGAAGCATGGGGATTTTTTTCCAAATAATAAACATGCAACCAACCATTTTATAAAACAAATATCGAATTAAGCAATACATTTACATTAGTTTGATTGAAAGTCCAAAAATACAATTACTCTATCATATTTTTCTTACACCCCAAGGGGTATCATAAAAGAGATCCAATTCATGGTATAATACTATTCACATAGGATGGTTGTTGGAAGATGGCATGTTACAATCGATAGGGTAAAGAAGTTGTCCATTTTTGTCAAATATATGTCGGCGATATCGTTATATTGATAAGAACTTGCGACATTTTGGGACTACTCTAATATTTTGCACATATAAACTAGATCCTGAATCATGATCCTCCAAAATTCAATGAACAATTATTCAATTGCACGTGCATACATAACATAATTTTAGTGAGATAAACGAATTATAGTGAATTACACGCTCACTACAATTGGCATCGGAGAACTTGAAGCAATTGTGATGACATGGAATGAGATGGAATCTGAAGAATTGGCCATTTGATATTATAATTTGTATTCCTACATCTGAGCCAAAACCATTGTCTTGGGAAGGATAGAGCAATCTAAATTCAAAAAAAACTTTGAATCACTTTTAAAAGTTAACGATGCACCTAATTATATTATGACATTACAAAACACGTCGTTGTGCTAAATCATGAGAGGCACCAAAGAGTGACCTTCGTTATTGCCTCTGCAAAATTTAAATGCAGATGTTTGCATTTACATTTTGTGAATTAAATTGTTTGTCAGTGTGTTTTTACTTAAACATTGCACCGATGCTATAAAATGTATAGCAGAATGCTTAAGTAAGTTACAAAAAAATGCATGATTTTATCATCAACACACTGAAATAAACAATGACAAAATGAGTGGGTGTTTCAGTCATTATTAGCTCAACAAAATATAAATGTGGATGTTTTCATTTGTATTTTGTAGATTAAATTATTTTTCAATGCGTTTTTACATAAACACTTCATCAGTGCATTATAGACTGTATAGTGCACCATAAAATTAAGATACAAAAATTAAAAATAGTGCACACATTTATCATCAATGTATTGAAATATATAATGAAAAAATGAGTGGGAATTTCAATTTTTATAAATGTATGCGTTTATAAATGAAAACCCTTTTCATTATTTTATTCTTTTTACATAATTTAGAAGGCATATTTGTGCAATATACGTTTACCAACAAAGATTTTGGAGTGGATGGATTTTTTTGAAGAGCTGATGACCTACCCTAGGTCTACCCACAATTATGGTAGCTTCATAATTACTACTCAAAAAATCTTCTAAGAGGTTTTTCAAGGATCTTCCAATTCAATACTCGTTATCCCTCTTTTGGTGACCTTCAATCATCCAGTTTGTATCTAATACAAATTATTAGGATTCATAAGCTTCTATTGTCTTTGCAACCTTCATTACAATCATATTAAAAAGTCTTCTTTCATTCTCGGAATATGACATGTTTAATTCCCAACTATTGATCAAATTTAAGGATCGATCCTTAGCTCATTCTCTCTGAATTGTTCTATGTTCTACTCTATGCATAAAATGGTGGACATGATGAATCTCTGTCTAAATTTAGGACTGCAAACTTATTTATGTTTTTAATAACCAGTGAAAAGGGTTTAAATTAATCCTCATACCTAATACATAAGCAATCATAATCCTACTCCAACGTTTATATGATTGGATTCTTAAATATGGGGCTTAATACCAAAGGCGTTTATATAGAAGCAGAATACACCCTAAGTGTTGTTGGATCATATTTTCATTGATGCCAATGGTTTGATTGATTGATGTCATTGATTAATGTCAAGTGATTGATTGATTCCAAAGGATTGATTGATTGATGATTGATGTAATGTAATATGTATTGTCCTTGATGAGAATGCATATATGAATATGGATCAATGAGTTGTCATTGATATGATGAAGATGGATCAATGATTTGTCATTAATACATGATGAACATGGATCCATGTGGTTTCATTGGTATATGATGCACTGTTGGAAAAATGTAAAGATGACTCATTATTGTCTTATCATGATTGATAAAGTGAAAAAATGGATGGACTCCAAAGTGGTCCCCTTATGGTGAAATCCCTCACAGGAAGACGCTTTGCGGATTGAGTTATCCTAGAAGAATGGTTGGAGGACCAATGCTATTGTTATTGTCTTATCATGATTGATAAGGTGCACAAATGGATGAACTCCAAAGTGGTCCCCTTATGGTGAAATCCCTCACGGGAAGACGCTTTGTGGATTGAGTTATCCTAGAAGAATGGTTGGAGGACCCATGCTTGTATGTGGAATAATGAGATGAATATCAAGGAAAGTGTTGATGAAACTATTGTATATGGATAGTGCTTGTCATTCCATTTCCGGTGGTATGTGGAATGTCACATAACTCCTCATGGTTTGAGAGTTATGGCCTTATGAAGATGAAGGACCCCCACATGAAGGCTTGAAGCCCCCAAGGTCAAAGAAGTAAAAGTGACCTAAAAGAAGAAATCATTATTTAAATGATAAAGTAAACTGACAAAGTCAAGGTGGATTATTTAAATAATAAAGAGAAGTGATAAAATCAAGAAATGATCAAGTAAGGTGACAAAATCAAGAAGGAATATTTAAATGATAA
>SNQJ01S0004927.1:21195-42417 GCA_010110895.2 Picea sitchensis | reverse complement strand
GCATTCTCCAATGATTTGGGTTCCCAAAGGCGAACCTCATGTTGAATGTTATCCTTTAAAGTTCCTATGAATACATTAATCAAGTGCTCATCTGGAATATCTGTTACCTTTATATTCAATCTTTGGAAGTTCTCAATGTGCTCTATAATTGAACCCTTTTGCTTGAGTTTTATCAATTGGCTAAAGAAGGTATTGCTCCTTGTATCATCATAGTGTGCTATCATTTCCTCCATGAAAATTGTCCAAGTGACAAGTGATTTGCGAGAACAAAGCCATCGATATCATACAAATTGATTGGGTTCTAAATATAAAGAAGCAATTCATACCTTTTGTATATGTGGCACATTATGTAGATCAAATAATTGCTCCATCTGAAGTATCCATGTGATTGGGTCCTTGCCATCAAACTTCCTCATATCGATCTTAGGAACGTGGTTGGTCTTCAACCCAAAGTTGGAGTTTCTCCATTCTTGATTCATCTTCCTTGTGTCCTCAACATGAATTTCATGGGACACATTTTCAGTTTCAAGTGTCCTCTCTATTAGGAAATTTGTCATTCCTTCCATGATCTCCCTTTTTAAACCATCCATATTAGTATCCATTATTGCCTCCAATTTAGCTTCAATTGAATCCATCATCCCTTGTAGTTCATCTTTTGTCACTGTCTTATTTTGTAATTCATTTATGTCCCTACGCATTTCTTCACCTTCATCGAGAGTCCAAGTACGACTTTCTAGAGGCTTATTTTGTGTAGAAGTTCCCTTTTTGGGTAGCATGTTGGCCAAGTATCACTTTTGAACCTTGATTTTGAGGTGGTTCTACTAGACAATATTTCTTCTTCTGTATCTCCAAAGTTTCGGCCCTTATGGGTATGAAACTTTATTTTTTGTAGTTCTCTAATATTTATTCTCTGTAATGCCACAGGTTTGATCAAAATTGGATTTGCCAAGTGGAATTTACGGTAACTTCCCCATAACTTGATGCGTTTTGGCCTTTCTAGGAGATATCACTTGTATAGCATTCCCCACACAAAATAATTGATATAAAATTATGAAACTCGTACCCAAAATACTACAGGATGTCCACTATCCAATGTAACTAGTCTCACTCAATTTGGATACTCTACAAAGAAGTATGATAGTTTTACTTGGAACACCTTCTTGAGACTAGTCAATAGGACTAGTCAGATACCCTATATTCCACAGGGTGTATATACAAATGTAAGATGCCCCAAAAGCCGAAATTTTTACCACATGTAACTTACTAATTTCTGTAAATATCCTCCAGATTTTAGGGTCTAAAATGTTACAGATTTTTTTTATAGCGAAAATTATGCAATGACTCAGTTCAAGATGATTCCAGAACCTTATCTTACATAGGTTGTATCTCCTAACATATAAGGCATCAAGAGATGAAATTTTAACCCAACGTACCTTGATCCATATACTAAATATCCGCCTATCCATTCCTTCTAAAACGTTGTAGAAAACAAGTTATAGAGAAAATTCCACGGTGTCTCGGATGTAGCAGTGAAATCCCAAGACCTTCAACTCTGATACCATATGTTAAGAACCAAATATCAATATAGCATAGAAAAACCTCAGAATAAGTACTCAACACCTTGAAAAAGAGAGAAATTCAGATAATAAGCCTCTTCGAGGGGGCAACCTCCTTATTCCCACATAAATGTACAATTACAAGATGATTCAAAATGAAAATGTCTCCTTGGTATATATAGGAGACTAGGAGGTATAATTACAACTAATGAAATAAAGACGACATAAATAAAATAAAATTACTATTGTAATATGCCCCAATTAAGGGGTAATGAGCCACTATTTAGGGATTAACAGATAATGAATTAATACAATCATTTTAACAAAATGCAATAAAAAAAATACAAAAACAATATTATTATAAAAAATATTTGATTTTGAGATGATTAATTGAAAATTTGTAAAAACAATTAATCAAAATATGTACATATTGGTGCACTGTATTTTTATGAACTCACTAAATGGTGTGTTCCATAATATAGAAAATGGCGCATTTTAATTAGTTATATGCATTGGTGCCTATTAATTATATTGAAGCACCGGTACCAACTATTGTGAAAAAAAATCCTTTCTTAAATAACATAATGTACAATTGATTATATTCATCATTTCAAAATTTTACAGTGCACATGTTTACAATACTCACTAATTCTCTAAATATAATATACAAATTGATGTTTTAAATATACTATAAGCATCGATGCTTAGTAACAAATAATGGTGCCGATATCTCACTTTGAATATTCAAAATTTCATCACCCTTCGATGAACAAGGAAATACAAACATTATTTCATACAAACTATACAATCACAGGTGTGCCATAAAAATATAATGACCTAATGTGTAATATTTATAAGAGCACCAACAGTGCATACAAAAAAAAATATGAATAGTGTGGACATAAACTAAAAAAACACCGGTGTTACATACACCAAAATAATGCGTAACTAGTGCATAATAATTATAAGAGAACATAATATAGGTGGATATTGGTGGCCACCCAGTTATTCCACTAATTCATAATGGTTCCACATATTGGTAGTTTTTCTACAATTTTTCAAGTCCCAAATTTTTGGGGTCATTTTGAGGCCCTAATGATCTGAATTATTTTCGGAACGAAATGAGAGCAGAGATATAATAAAGAAATGTACAGAGATATATCAGATATCCAATAATATAACAAAGATATATTAGAGATATAACCATAAACACATATATACAGTAATATGCAATTTCTATTAATGAGTGAAATGTACAAAACTGTAGAAATACATAGTGAAAGACTCGCTAGAATGGTGGCAACTTATATTTGAGAAGAGATGTGACGACTACTAATATTCACAAGAAGATGATTATTGCAATGAAGATCCAAAGGAATTTTTAACATAAATAAAATCCAAAACCCAAACCTCGGAAAATGAAAAACCAATAGTTTTCTAGACCCCGTTTTGGGTAGTTTGGTGTATCAACTTCCCGGGGGCGTAACTTTGACATACGATCTCTGTTTGGAGCGCACGATAGATCATTGGAAAGGTATCAACGAGGAGATTAATTTTAGAGTCTAAATAAAATCCTTTAGTTATATTTTAGGTTACCTATCATGGAAACACTTCATTTAGGCCCTCAAAATGGTCCCAAAAGTTTAGGAACCAAAAACTGCTAAAAATAGTAAATTGCCAGAAGACTATTTTGAGCCAGTTGGAATAGGTGGGTGGCCATTGATATCCACCTGGATCAATCCTTCCTCCTTAGGAAGAAATGGTATCTATTGTCTGGAGTTCCGAAGGGAGATGGGGAAGCATTTTTTGAATCTGAACCTTGGTGAGTTGTTTTCCTTGCTGGAGAAGTTGCATTTCTTGCCTTGTGGAAAACTATTGAGAACCTGATGTTGGAAGGGTTGGAAGTTTGTAACTAGTATGTATAAATGAGATTATTGTGTGTAGAAGTAATATTTTCACTTTACTTCAATCTTGTTTACCTACTTCTGATGGATAGAAGGTGCTTGGACTGAGGCTGCAGTGGTTGCAGTGTCCTTCTGTTCACCTTTTGAATAGATTGTGAAGAAGTTGAATTTTGTAGTATGAGATACTACCTTGTGGAACTATTTAGGTGGGATAGTAGTTGGAACTACCTATAGTATCCTGTAGATATGATCCCCCAGAGTAACAATGACACTATGGGTTCGAGACTCATAAATAGCATGGCGCTTCCACATATAAGGTTGCCCCAAAAGAACATCACAGACATCCAATGGGTAAACATAAAATAATAACACATCCTTGAAGGGCTAGATGCCATATGAAAATCAAAACTTCTATATGACACAAAGATATTGCACCTGGTGAATCCACCCGATGTTGTATGGCTATGGGTGTAGTGTTGTCAACAATCCCAACTTTATGATGACCTCTGCTAAGATGACATTTTTCTGTCTTCCACTATCAACAATGAAATGAAACAGGGTCCCCTTCACCCACATATGTGAATGGAAGAGGCGCTCCCCCTCTTCGGTAACTGCTGGTTCTTCTGGTTGAATTTTTGCGGTCATGACAATAGCAGTGGGGATTGCATCGATGTTATGTCTTCTCCCATTATTTTCTGAATCAGATTATGAATCTGGGTTCATATATTTTTATTTGATATCGACCACCAATGACTATTTTGAGTGACATTCATCGATTTGGTGCCAGGGGATTTTTTGGAAATCACACCACTTTCCGTGACCCTTCTTTTCCTGTGGTTTAGACTAGTTTTTGGGAGGCTATTTGTTAGGGTTGTCTTTATCGTACTTTGGTTGTTGTAGATTTGCAGACCCAAACTCTCATTTGTTCTGGTGCCTAAATTTATGCTCGATTTTAACAACATATCAATAAGAAACACCCAGTGATGATATTTCTAGAAAATCCATTTCAGTTTGGATGTATCTGTGTAGAGCCCCACTGTATTTCATAACCAGATGTCGCTCAGAGTCTTTGATACCTATCTTGGTGCACAAGGTATGGAAGGTATTGGTGAACTTTGACACTTATTTTCCCCTCTCTTTCTGTAGTGTGGTCCATATCATGTACTGTTCATCATAGTTTCCAACAAGGTAATATTGTTCCTTGACCGCATCCACAAAAAACTACCAAGTGGGCTCGACCCCATATATTCTAGACTCCTCTATGGAACTTTTATCCCAGTAATTTTCCCACCAATGTTTGACATGGGGGAGAGCATTAAGGAGTGCGAAGGTTATATTTTCCCTGTCGTAGAAATTATGAACAAAGAAATAACCTTCTAGCATATTTAACCATTTTTCTAAGGTATCCACATCTATTTGTCCTTCAAATATGAAAATATCAAAATTAACTTGTACCATAAAAGGCGATGTGCCTCCAAAGTGGTCTCTTTATGAAGACACACCTATTGTTATCGATAGGTGTTGAAGGATGTGGGAAAAATTATCCATCATTTCATCCCTCTATCGCGTGAGAGCTTGCTCAAGCAACATATTAATATAATCTTCTCCTCCATTGTTTTTATTTTCTTCTGCCATGGAGGGTTTCTTGGGCGTACGAAAGCAAATTTCCTCAAGAGAGACAAGATAGAGACCCAAATTTCTATACTTGTACCTTGTCAGGGACATGCACTGAAAAATGATCAAGAGCATCCTGCTCTGATACCACTGATCAAAATTATTTTCGGCACGAAATGAGAGCAGAGATATAATAAAGAAATGTACAAAGATATATCAAATATCCAATAATATAAAAGATATATATCAGATATCCAATAATATAATAGATATATATCAGAGATATAACCATAAACACATAGATACAATAATACACAATATTTATTAATGAGATAAATGTACAAAACTATAGAAATATAGAGTGAAAGACTCGTTAGAATGGTGGCATCTTATCTCTGAGAAGAGATGTGGAAGATACTCCAATTAGAAAGAAGATGATTATTAAAATGAGGCTCTAAAGTCCTTTTTAACATAAATAAAAACCAAAACCCAAACCCAGGAAGATGAAAAACCAATAGTTTTGTGGACCCCGTTTTGGGTAGTTTGGTGTATCAACTTCCTAGGGGCATAACTTTGGCATACAATCTTTGTTTGGGGTGAACGATAGCTCGTTGGAAAGGTATCAACTAGGAGATTCATTTATGTGGCTCAGTAAAAGCCTTTGGATATTATTGAGTTCCATGATCATGAAAACACTTCATTTAGGCCCTCAAAATGGACCCAGAAGTTTTGGAACCGAAAAGCTGCTAGATATAGTAAATTTCCAGAAGACTGTTTTGAGCTAGTTGGAATAGGTTGGTGGCTACCGATATCCACCTAGATAACCTAAATGATGTTTTTTTGGCATAGCAGCACTAACTATGTAGCTATAGATAGATATTGGGCTACTGGGCTACGATCGTACAAAGATCATACTAACCACATTGGGGCCCACAAACCTTTTGGCGTTTCATGTTCTTGGGTTAGGTTTTTTTATGTTTAGGGTTTTCTCATTGATGCTTTATGTTAAAAGGAATTTTTGGCCTCTTTGTAATTGCCTTTTTTCTATTGATCATAGTCGACACATCTCTCTCTTCAGGGATAAGCTACCATCATTTTATCTAGTTTGCATTCTTTCCATTTTACAGTATTTTGTATTCCATTAATTAATAGAATATAATTTCAAATGTATTACTGTGTTTCTTTCTATATCTCTTTATGTTTCCTTCTTATATCTCTGCCTCAATTTCATTCTCAACATAACCCAGATAAGTGGTATTAGAGCAATATGCTCTTTGTTTTTTCTTTGTGCATGTTCATGTTGAGGTTGGGCTATCGAGAATTGGGTCTTGAAATAGTTGATATTGGGTAAGAACACTCCCATCGACCCAAGAATCCTCCAATGGAAAATGAAAAGAGAGATGACAGAGCAAGAGATTCTATCAAACTGTTGCTCAAGGGAGCCCTCACACAACAAATGAATGAGATGATGGATAATTTCACCTAGATCCTTTGACGACTCCCAATAGAAATAGAGGAACCTTCAACTAGTAGTCACTTTGGAGGTGAAATTCCCTTCAAGGTACAATTTAACTTTTATATTCCTTTATTTGAAGGCCAAATAGATAGTGTCTCTTTGCAAAAATGATTAAGTCTGCTAGAGGGTTATTTCTCTATCCAAATTTTTTCCAACAATGAAAAAATCACCTCCGTGCTCCTTAAATCCCTTCCCCGTGTTAGATATTGGTGGTAAAGTTACCATGAACAACATTTTGGAGACGATTTTACAATTTTTGGGATATAACCCACTTTGTTTTCTTTTGTTGATTCCCTCAAGGAGAAATACTACCCTATTGGAAACTACAATGACCAGTACATGAGATGGATAACTCTACATTAGGAGAGAGACTAGATGATGCTAGAGTACACCAATATCCTCCATACCTTGTGCACAAATCTGGGTATAAATAATCCAATAGAAACATGGTTCTGAAGTACCGCAATGGCATACATAGATACATCCAAATAGATATAGAGTTCCTAGACATGTCCTCACTAGGAGACACTTACCAATATGATATCAAGATCGAGCAAAAGTTCAAGCAAAAGAATAAGTGGTATTTTAGTTCTACAAACCCATTACAAAAAAAGAACTATAAAGGTGGCCCTATCTCCAAAAACAATGGATATAAGAAGGATTTCCATCCCCAAGACAACGAGTCCTATTGAGTAGTAGAAAATCCAATCGGTTGGAAAATAAACCAAAATTTGAAGACATTCAGGTGGTGGATCAAATAACCCAAGAATTGACAATGAGTTGGATGCATAGACAACTAGGTTGAGAATCCTTGTCGATCTGAATAGACAACACGAATTGATGGATTCAACTCTAACAACCGACAGTTATATGTGGACAAGATATTCTTGATTACAAAGAAAGTGGTTATATCTTGAGGTTATCAATAACATATCTCATGAGTCATTATCATAAAGAAATAGATCATGTGTATTGAGATGTGCAATATGAATTGTGATGTTATGATCATAGTGTGCTCTGCTTAAGTTCTATAATGGTGTCTTTAGACACCACCTTTGTTTTTAAAAAAATTCCTTCCCTCTTCGATTATCTACATAATTGTTTGTCTATTTCATTACAAGTTCCACCCTATTACCCAACATGGTATCAAATATTATGGTTTGAAACCTATCATGTTATCTACAAACCTTGTTGAGTCAAATTTGTTGTGTGATTGACTCTGGGCCAGTGGTTTTCTTATTGGAACTCACTGAAAAATAATATTTTTTTTTCTAGTTATCAAAGATGGATTTGAAGATTCATCATGTTGTTCTAAGAATATAAAATTACACAGTATGGGAACCAGACATGGAAACCTTAATAAAGAGTAAAGGACTATGGTATTATACAAATTCTACAATTCCAGATCCAATAGATGATCAAAAAAATTACTTTGTTGATGGAAATCAGGATGGGGCTGTAGGGATCATCACGAATTACATCTTGTGGGAGATTTAGTTTTTCATCAGTGGAATCAAATAACCTCATCAAGTATGAAATAAGTTGAAGTCATTGTCCAACAAATTCAACAAGAGCCATGTCATATAGTTGGAGAAAGAGTTGATCTCTCTTGATCCTCATTCTTTTGAAAAAATAGAGGACTATTTGGTGCATGTGAAGGAACTCTAGTTGAAATTGGGAGAATGTTGAAAGAATTATCAAACGACATATGGAAAAATCATCTAGCTAGAACGAATGAATTTGAGAAAACCATTTGACATGTTTGTGTCAACTTTCTACACCAACTAGCAAGAACACAAGGAAGATGGTAAGGACTACACCTTTGAAGCTTTCTGTGGCCTTTTGATTACTGATCAAGACAATCAACTTGAATAAAGAAAGCTTGATGGTAAACATCAATCCCACTTGCTCAAGGGAAAGGGAAAGTCGAATCACCAAGAGAGAGTATAGTTTGATACCTCTGCACAGATACCCATATGCCACGACCAAAAACCTAAAGGGAAAATGGATGCACCCTAGTGAAGTCGAAAGAAAAATACATTCCAGTACCATGGAAATACTGGACATGTGGAGAAAGTATACGATAAGAATAGAGACAATATATAAGAGAAGGATAAATGCCTTGAAGGATATGTGTTGGATTTTGTTGACTTGGTGATAATTCCAGCTTCCAATTCAGAACTTCTCAAGCCTTGTTTTCTCATTCTACACAAAATGAATGAGTAGTCGACTCTGGGTGCACTAATCATATGGATAAGGATTCCTTTGTATTCATGTCCTTGAATGATGTCGATGAGAGGAATATTTATGTTTCCGATGATTTTTCTTTTATATATTGATGGTCAGGGTGATGTTACTTGTCAATATGCTTGGTAAACATCAATACCAATTTCTCAAGGGAAAGTGAAAGTTGAATCATAGGGAACGAGTATGGTTTGAAATCTCTACAGAGAGACATAGATTCCACAACTAGAAACCTAAGGGGAAAATAGATGCACCTAAAAAAATTCAAAAGAATAAGACATGTCAGTATTGTGGAAAGACTAGACATGTCGATAAATTATGCTATAAGAAGAGAGATGATTTAGATGAGAAGGTTAAAATCCTTGAAGGAGGCATGCCCATTGTTCACTGGCCTGCTAATAATTTCACCTTCCAAGTTGAAACTTCTCAAGCCTTTTTGTCTCATTTTGCACATAAAGAATGAGTATTCGACTCTGGGTGAACACAACATATGGATAAGGATGTCTCCTTTTTCATGTCCTTGAATGACGTTGATGAGAGGAAGATTTATGTTTCTGATGATTTTACTCTCGATATTTCTAATCAGAGTGATGTTTCTTCTCGACATGGGAGAATTGTCAAATTTTATCATGTTCCAAACCTTAGTGACAATCTGTTTTCTATTGATCAGTTAACATAGACAAGTAATATTGTGAAATTTTGGTCAGATTGGTTCTTTATTCATGATTTGAAGAAAGGTCAGTCGATTGTCATCGGAGGGTTTCTTGACTCAAAGGACAATCTGTATAAATTTTGTGAGATGACTTGACTCAAAATTGAACCGACTGCTCTTGTTTCTCACACTGATGAGAGAATTTGAACTTGGAATGAGTTACTCAAACACCCGAATTTATGAAATATGCAGTCGATGGAAATTGAGAACATGGTTTCTAGTCTACCTAACGTGTTTCCCCTTGAAGGAGTCTATAAATACTGTGTCCTTGGTAAGCATCATCATGCACCATTTGAATATGGAAAACACAGTGAGCACAAAACCTCCTAGAGTTGGTTCATAGTGGCATTTACTGCATCAATCTACCTTCCATCATAGGCCTAAGGTATATCTTAAATTTCATCGATGATCTCTCTCATTTCACTTGGGTCTATTTTATGAAGAATAAGAACCATGTCTTTGAAAAGTTAAAAGAGTTTAGAGCCTTTGCTGAAAAGCAATGTGGTTGGCCCATCAAGTGCTTGAGATCAGACAATGGTGGTGAGTATGTAAATTGAACCTTTAAAGAATACCTATTTCGATATGGAATTGGCTAGAAATGGTTAGTTCCTCA
The DNA here is from genome assembly GCA_010110895.2 of Picea sitchensis. Classification (NCBI taxonomy): domain Eukaryota; kingdom Viridiplantae; phylum Streptophyta; class Pinopsida; order Pinales; family Pinaceae; genus Picea; species Picea sitchensis. The sequence continues at coordinate 32,258 of SNQJ01S0004927.1, read as the reverse complement.
CATACCTCAGCAAAATGGCGTCACAAAATGAAAGAATTGGATGTTAGCCGAAATGGATAGATGTCTTTTGCAGTATAAGGATCTTCCCTATCACTTCTGGGCTAAAGTGGTATATTGTACAAAATAATTGTCAATCACATATTGACTCGATTTGTTCCTTTAGTGACTCCAGTTGAACTATGGTGTGGAAAGAAGCCTTTAGTCAACCACCTATGTGTTTGGATGTGTTTCCTAGGATCATATTTCTGATGATTGTAGAAAGAAACTAGATTCAAAGAGTCATTCTTGCATCATGATGCGTTACTCTAAAGATTCAAAATATTATCAAATGTTTGATCCCGTCAAATGACAAATCATTATTAGATGAAATGTATGGTTTTATGAGAAGTCTTCTCGGATGAAGTTGTTGCACGTTTCCTATGAATTGTTGTAGAATGATCCCTTTGATTTCATTCTTGAATTTGGTTCTCTTGTTCCATATTTCAATCCTTCTATTGGATAGTAGAACTTTTCTCATGTTTCAACTAGAACCTTGACCTCAAAGTCGATTAGTCCATCAATATCTATTTCGACTAGTCCACCGTATCTGTTGAATGATTTTTTTTTCTTACTGTTGATCGATCTACTATAGTGAACAATAGTTCACATGTTTCTTGTCTACCTATATGGGTTGTCAAGAATATTGAAGCTTATGGAGCTGATGTCAGTGATATTTCCTCTGAATGACAAACTTGAAGTCAAAAGAAACATGCCATCATTGCATTGATGACTCATGTACTTGAAGCTTATGATTGTTTTGCCTACTCAGATGCTCAAGGATGATGAAATGGGAGCAAGCCATGGAAACATAAATTGATTCTTTGTCAAAGAATCACACTTGGGAATTAGTCCCCCTACTAAAAGAAAAGAACATTGTGAAGTGTCTAAGGGTATATAGGACCAAATTTACCTATGAAGGTGATGTTGAGTGACATAAAGAATGCCTGGTTGCAAAGGAGTTTTCTCAACAAGAATGTATCAACTACACTGAGACATTTTCCCCTATTGCAAATATGAACTCTATTTGACTTATTCTTTCCCTTGCTACTCGTTTTGGTTGGAAAGTCCATCAGATGGATGTGAAGAATGATATTCTTCATAGAGACCTATCTGAAGATATTTTCACGCAACAAACACATGGTTTTGTGATATATTCTAACTTTGTTTTTCGACTAAAGAAGTTTCTTCATATTTTGAATAAATATTCCTGAGCTTGGTATGCTAAGATCGACAATTTATTTCTTTGACTTGGTTTCAAATGTTGTGAATTTGATCACAACTTGTATGTACTCCATACCAATGGAGACACTTTGATTGTTGTTGTATATGTAGATGACCTTATGATTACTGACAATCATACTGATCTCATTCTTATATTGAAGAAACAACTTGTTGACTCCTTTGAAATGACAGATATTGGTACTCTGCATTATTTTTTAGGTCTTCAAGTATTACCACTGTGATGGATTTTTAATTTCCCAATATAAATATGTAATGGATATTTTGCCACGTTTTAAGATGACCAATTGTAATCCCTATGATACTCCTTTTCAATCTTGAACAAATATCACCAAAACTTGTCAAACACCTCAAGTCGATGCTACCCTTTATCGACAATTGTTCAGTGGTCTTATTTATCTTACTCATAGTCAACCTGGCATTTCCTTTATTGTTAGTATGATTTCTCAGTTTATGAAATACCCCGGAGAAATTCACTTGAAAGTAGTAAAATGAATTGTCTAATATCTCAAAGGTACCACTCATTTTGGTGTCAAGTATTGTCGAAGTTTATATTCGTTGGTCAGCTTCACCAAATCCAACTGGGTTGGTGACAGTGATGATCATAAGTCCTCTTCTAGCTATGTGTTTCATCTAAGCACTAGACCATTGTTGTGGTAATGCAAGAAACATAAGGTAGTCTCCTTGTCGACTACAAAAGAAGAACATCATGGTGTCGTTCAAGCAGGTATTGAGATAGTCTGTATCCACCAACTTCTGGGTGAACTTGACTTTCTTGTTCAGACCTTGACTACAATCTACTATGATAATCAAAGTGATATAGATATTGCTAACAATATTGTTACCATAGTAACATAAAGCATGTTCAACTCCACGCTCACTATTTGAGATAGTTAGTTCACGATAATGTTGTCTCTCTTGCATATTGCAGAATGAATGATCAGGTTGTTGATATATTCGATAAATATTTATCTAAAGCTCAATATATCAGGCTCCATACGATGCTTTGGATTCAAAAAGATGCAATTATGGGGGGGTGTCTTGATGACGTAATTTCACCTTATGAATATCCAAATATGTATGTTGATGGGGGGTTTTGTAACATCAGTAAATGATGTTTCATCACACTTCTCCTCGATTCAGTCGGTCAAGAGACCAAACCACATCTGGAAAAAAATTGATCGAGTGATCAACTAGACCTCTACATTAGTTGTTCGAATAATTGAAAATTCTATTAGTCAGACAGTAGACCAAAAATCAAAGAAAATTGAGTGGTGGACTGAACAACCTAGCAGTCGACTATGATTTGGACACATGGAAGGTCAGGTCGATCATCCTTGTTGATCCGACCAGAAAGTGCATATTTGACAGAGTCAACTCTAACAACCAACAATTATATGTGGACAAGATCTTCCTGATTACAAGGAAAGTGGTTATACCTTGAGGATATAAATAGCAAAACCCATGGGTCATTATAATAAAGAAATAGATCATGTGGATCGAGATGTGAAATATGCATTAGAATTTTCTGATCAAAGTGCACTTTGCTTAAGTGTTGTAACAATGTCTTTAGACACAACCTTTGTCATCAAAAAAATTTCTTCCCTCTTCGATTATCTGCAGAATTATCTGTCTGTTTTATAATAGGTTCCACCCTATTCCCAAATTGGATTTCGACTCAGAATTTGATTTAGAACTAGATAAGGGAAAATAGATCATTGATTTGGAACCCAATGTCACCATCGCTACCACAAAGGTCCATCAGAGGAACCAGAGGATCCTAAATAAGGGGAGCGCCTCTTCCACTCATAGATGTGGGTTAAGGGGACCCCACTCAATTTCACTATTAAAAATAACATCCAGAAGAACCTAAGCTCAATGGAGGTCATAAATATGTTGAACCTAATGAAAATTCCACACCCTCAGTCATACACCATCTTTTGGATCAGTTAGCTATGATAAATATGCATCATCCAACAATATCGCCTACACTATGACATCAATCCCTTCAAATATGAGGTATTATGTGATGTTTCCCCACTTGAATTTGGTGATGTTATTTTAGGAAAACCATATATGTGAAAGTGTCATGTGGTTTATGAATCTAGGCCCCATAGTGTCATTATTACTTTGGTTGGTCAACTCTACAGGATACAAGAGGCAGTCCCAACTGCTGGAGTCTCTTTTATATGCACAAAGCAATGCATAAAATTGATCTCTTAGACCAAAAAAATTTATCCTCTTTATAGTTCAGTCGGAAGGTGAATGGAAGACCACTACAGCCACTAAAACCTCTACATGAGGTCTCTCTACACAATAGAAGTAGGTGGAAAATATAGTAGAAGAACATAAATATATATTTTCCTCATCTATGGGGGTGCCTTTGCACTGTTAGGTAAAGCACTCAATTGATTTAACACCCAGTGCTCCTCTACCTAATGACCTTGTATATCGGCACTTTATTATGGGGAATGAAGAAATCAAACACCAAATCCAAGAGCTAATTCTGAAGGGAAACATTAGAGCAAGGTCCTCAACTTCCAGGAGCACAATTTTTCAAGTACGAAATAAGGAAAAGACATGTCGACTTTAAATGATTACAGAGCCTTGAGAAATATCACAGTCAAGAACCGATACCCAATCCCTCATATTTATGAGCTTCTAGATCAACTCAAGGTCACCAAATGTTTCAGTAATATTGATATGAAGTTAGGTTACCATCAGGTTTTGATTGAGAAAACTGATGTATGGAAGAGAACCTTCCAATCAGTTCCAGAATTTCATCTCTAGGATGGACTGTTATGCCATTTGATCCATCTCTGTGTTCCTTCAAGAGAGCATGCAAATATAATTTGGTAAGATCATTATAGTGGGTGGCAGGAAACTTTGGTGTGGAAAACACAGTGGCAATAATGCAAAAGCATTTTTATTGACCAAAACTTCAACAAGATGTCAACAAATATATAAGATCCTGCACTACCTACACCATTTCCAAACCCACCATTAAGAAACATACGATATACACCCCTCTTCCTATTCTTGATAATCCTTGGGATTCCATCTCCATGGATTACATGTCCAATCTACCTTCAACCAAGCATTGTAATGACTGTGTCTTCACAATTATTGATCTATTCTCTAAGATGGCAGTTTTGACACCATACAAGATGAGTATAACAATCAAGGCCACTACTAAGCTCTTCTTTAAGCATGTTTGGGTTCATTTTGGGCTCCCACGAACCATTATTTTAGATCAAGACAATAGGTTTTATTAGTGACTCCAGTTGAATGATGGTGTGGAAAGAAGCCTTTAGTCAGCCACCTCTGTGTTTGGATGTGTTTCCTAGGATCATATTTCTGATGATTGTAGAAAGAAACTGGATTCAAAGAGTCATTCTTGCATCATGATGTGATACTCTAAAGAGTCAAAATCTTATCAAATGTTTGATCCCGTCAAATAACAAATCATTATCAGATGAAATGTATGGTTTTACGAGAAGTCTTCTCAAATGAAGTTGTTGCATGTCCCCTAGGAATTGTTGTAGAATGATCCCTTTGATTTCATTCTTGAATAGGGTTCTCCTGTTCCATATTTCATTCCTTCTATTGGATAGTATAACTTTGTTCATGTTTAGACTAGAACCTTGACCTCAAAGTCAATTATTCCATCGATATCTATTTCGACTATTGCACCATATCTGTTGAATGATTTTTTTTTACTTTTGACTGACCTGCTATAGTGAACAATAGTTCATATGTTTCTTGTCTACCTATATGGGTTGCCAAGAATATTGATGCTTATGGAGCTGATGTCAGTGATATTTCCTTTGAATGACAAACTCGAAGTCAAAAGAAACATGTCAGCATTGCATTGATGACTCATGTACTTGAAACTTATGATTATGTTGCCTACTCAGATGCTCAAGGATGATGAAATGGGAGAAATCCATGGAAACATAAATTGATTCTTTGTCAAAGAATCACACTTCTGAATTAGTCCCCCAACCACAAGAAAAGAACATTGTGAAGTGTCTAAGGGTATATAGGACCAAATTTGCCTATGAAGGTGATGTTGAGTGACATAAAGAATGCCTGGTTGCAAAGGAGTTTTCTCCAAAAGAATGTATCAACTACACTGAGACATTTTCCCCTATTGCAAATATGAACTCTGTTTGACTTATTCTTTCCCTTGCTACTGGTTTTGGTTGGAAAATCCATCAAATGGATGTGAAGAGTGATTTTCTTCATAGAGACCTATCTAAAGAAATTTTCACGGAACAACCACATGGTTTTGTGATATATTCTAACTCAGTTTTTCAACTCAAGAAGTTTCTTTATGGTTTGAATAAATATTCTTGAGCTTGGTATGCTAAGATCGAAAATTTATTTCTTTCACTTGGTTTCAAATGTTGTGAATTTGATCACAACTTGTATGTACTCGATACCAATGGAGACTCTTTGATTGTTGTTGTATATGTAGATGACCTTATCATTGTTGGAAATCACACTGATCTCATTCTTATATTGAAGAACAAATGATCAGGTTGTTGATATATTCGATAAATATTTATCTGAAGCTCAATATATCAAGCTCCGTACAATACTTGGGATTCAAAAAGATGCAATTATGGGGGGGTGTCGTGATGACGTAATTTCACCTTCTAAATATCCAAATATGTATGTTGATGGGGGGTATTGTAACATCAATAAATGATGTTTCATCACACTTCGCCTTGATTCAGTTGGTCAGGAGACCGAACCACATCTGGAAAAAATTGATCGAGTGATCAACTAGACCTCTACATTAGTTGGTCGAATAGTTGAGAATCCTATTAGTCAGACAATAGACTGAAAATCAAAGACAATTGAGTGGTGAATTGACCAACCCAGCAATCAACTATGATTTGATTTCATGGAAGTTCACGTTGATCATCCTTGTCGAGCCGACTAGAAAGTGTGGATTTGACGGAATCAACTCTAACAATCAATAATTATATGTGGACAAGATCTTCCTGATTACAAGGAAAGTGGTTATACCTTGAAGGTATAAATAGAAGAACCCATGGGTCATTATAATAAAGAAATAGATCATGTGGATCAAGATATGCAATATGCATTAGAATTTTCTAATCAAAGTGCACTTTGCTTGAGTGTTGTAACAATGTTTTTAGACACCACCTTTGTCGTCAAAAGTTTTTCTTTCCTCTTTGATTATCTGTCTGTTTCATAATAGGTTCCACCCTATTCCCAAATAGGATGTCAACTCAGAATCTGATTTAGAACTATATAAGGGAAAATGGATCATTGATTTGGAACCCAACGTCACCATCACTACCACAAAGGTTCGTCAAAGGAACCAGAGGATCCTAAAGAAGGGGAGATCCTCTTCCACTAACAGATGTGGATGAAGGGTACCCCACTCCATTTCATTGTTAAAAACAACATCTAGAAGAACCTAATCTCAATGGAGGTCATCAATATGTTGAACCTAATGACAATGCCACACCCTCAGTCATACACCACCTGTTGGATCAGTTAGCTATGAGAAATATGCGTCATCCAACAATGTCTCCTACACTATGACATCAATCCATTCAAAGATGAGGTATTATGTGATGTTTCCCCAATTGAATTTGGTGATTTTATTTTAAGAAAACCATATATGTATGTGGTTTATGAATCTAGGCCCCATAATGTCATTATTACTTTGGTTGTTCAACTCTACAGGATACCAGAGGCAGTCCCAACTACTGGAGTCTCTTTTATATGCATGAAGCAATGCATAAAATTGATCTCTTAGACTGAAAGATTTGTCCTCTTTATAGTCCAGTCGGAAGGTGAATGGAAGATCACTACAACCACCAAAACCTCTACATGAGGTCTCTCTACACAATAGAAGTAGGTGGAAAATATAGTAGAAGAACATAAATATATATTTTCATCACCTATGGGGGTGCCTTTGCACTGTTAGGTAAAACACTCAATTGATTTAACACCCAGTGCTCTTCTACCTAACGACCTTGTATATCGGCACTCTATTATGGGGAATGAAGAAATCAAACACCAAATCCAAGAGATAATTCTAAATGGATACATTAGAGCAAGGTCCTCAACTTTGAGGACCACAATTTTTCAAGTACGAAAGAAGGACAAGACATGTCGACTTTTAATGATTACAAAGCCTTGAGAAAGATCACATTCAAAAATCAATACCCAATCCCTCGGATTTATGATCTTCTAGATCAACTCAAGGGCACCAAATGTTTTAGTAAGATTGATATGAAGTTAGGTTACCATCAGGTTTTGATTGAGAAAACTGATGTATGGAAGACAACCTTCAAGTCTGTATAAGGTCTCTTCGAGTGGTTGGTCATGACTTTAGGATTGACTAATGCATGAGCCACATTCATGTGTATTATGGATGATATATTATGCCCATTCAAAAAATCATTTTTTTTCATATATCTGGATGACATACTCATCTTTAGCGAAACCTGGGAGGAACATTTAAATCACATTCAGTATGGCTTGGGAACCCTGCGACAACACAAGTCATATGCCAATTTGGAGAAGTGTTCCTTTGGAATGCATATAATTAAATATTTGGGATACATAGTGGATGACCATGGTGTGCTTGTGGATTTATCCAATATCCAACTCATTCATGACTGGATGACCTCGAAGACATTGACCAAGCTCCATAGCTTATTGGGCCTCGAAAACTTTGATCCTGATTATTTTCAACACGAAATGAGAGCAGAGATGTAATAAAGAAATATATAGAGATATCTCAGATATCCAATAATATAAACAAAATGTATCAGAGATGCAACCATAAACACATAGATACAGTAATACACAATTTTCTATTAATGAGCGAAAATGTACAAAGACTGTAAAAATACAGAGTGAAAGACTCGCTAGAATGGTGGCAACTTATCTCTCAGAAGAGATGTGTTTGCTACTTGCATTCGAAAGAAGATGATTTTACAATGAGGCTCCAAAGGAATTTTTATCATAAAGAAAATACAAAACCCTAACCCTGGAAGATGAAAAGACAACAATTTTGTGGACCCCGTTTTGGGTAGTTTGGTGTATCAACTTCCCGGGGGCGTAACTTTGGCATATGATCTCTGTTTTGGGTGAACGATAGCTCGTTGGAAATGTATCACTAAGGTGATTCATTTTCAGGGATCAATTAAATCCTTTGTCTGTCATTGAGAAGATCGATCCCAAAACACCTTCATTTAGGTCCTCAAAATGGCCCCAAAAGTTAAAAACTGCTAACAATAGTAAACTATCAAAATTGCCAAAAAATTGTTTTGAGCCAGTTGAAAAAGGTGGGTGGACACCGAAATACACCTGGATCAATCAAGGTGGGTTGGAGCCACCGTCTAGTTGGATATGGAGAATTTAGGGAGTTATAGCTTTCTTCATGTTGGAGACTGTAAATAGGGGGTTGGAGCCTCCTTCAAATTGGTGCTAGAGAATATTGGAAGTCGGTGCTTCATGTAGATGTAATATTCAAGATATATATTAAAAATCATTTTGTAGTTTTATCCCATTTGGGTTTCCACATAAAATTATTTTGTACTGTGTATATGTGGTTATATGTTTATGATATCTTGAATGCAATCATAAGTTATAAATTGTTGATGATTTAATGTTTACATGTTATGGTTAAAAATGGTAAAACATTATCAATATTGATTCACCCCTCCTCTCAATATTGGTGAATATTCCAACATCGATTACCAGGGTACTAGAGAGTATATTGTTGAGTGGTGTTCTCAATTTCATTATAGAAGTCAGACAATCAATTGATTAATATAGATTTTCTTTCAGGAGACCTAGGGGACTCCCGATATACCTAAAGGTAGATGTGAGTGATGGACTGATCTGAAATCGGATCCAGAGGCCTGACAAGGCTTGAAAAATGCTCAAAAATGAAAGTGCTCAGAATCCGATGAAACCAATGCCATTGCGTCTGTCTCTTCTTCCTGATTTCGTTGGTATATTTACTTTGTCAAACGGGTTTTGTACGCGAAAGTTATCACATTCTGATCGGAAGCCCAAACAGGTAAAAAGTCAAAGGTCAACTGGTCAAAAAGTCAATGCTGATGACATCAGCATGCTGACTGTGTAGGAGATTACATGGCACTCTCTGGATGATGGTATTTGGGCAAGTTTCCTGACAGGGAAGACATGTGGTGATCCGAAATCGGATTCAGAAGCCTGCCAGGGCATGGAAAATGCTCAAAAATGAAAGTGCTCAAAATCCGACGAAACCAGCACCATTGCGTCTATCTCGTCTTCCTGATTCCGGTGGTATAATTTTTATGTCAAATGGAGTCCGTATGAAGAAGATATCGCATTCTGTCCGCCGAGCCAAACAGGCAAAATTTTGGGATGCTGACTGTACCTGTCCGTATAGTCCGTACAGGACACGTGTCAGTCCGTACAGGGACACGTGGCATGGCTGTACATGAAACACGTGGCATGTTCGTACAAGTGACGTGGCAGCATCAGGGGACGACACGTGGCAGGTCCGTACGACGACACGCGGCAGGTTTCGTACAGGACACGTGGCAACACCGGAAGGCGACACGTGTCAGGTTGATTTGGCATTTTCGACGCACAGTTGGACCAATCCCGAAGTGACACATGTCACCACTCAAAGGGTGACACGTGGCAGGGTGACGTCAGCAGCTGACGTGGCAGGATGACGTGGAAGTGTTGACTGGGCATACGGCGGATGACGTGGCTCGAGTGACGTGGCAGGTGACAGAGCGTACGTCGCTGATATGTGGACCAATAGGCAAGTGACACGTGGCATCTTTCTAGGCGAATGATAGGGTGCCACGTGGCCCAATCATGGGCTGCCACATGGCACCCCGAATTTTGTCAATTTGGTTTGAATACCAAAATTTGTATGGTCTGAGGGGTTCGACCCCCGGACCTCCCATACCGACAACACCTTCGCAGGGAGCCTCCGACCGTTGGACCACGCCTTAGTGCTTGTTTACAAAGTGGCGGAATTTGTATTTAAGTTTCGTGGAGTGTTTGGTCGGCGGTAAAAAGGGTCGGGGCTTGGCCCTAGCCCTCGGCGCACATGGCCGCATGACAGGACCACCGGCGGGAGTTCATAACGGAAGCGCGGGGGTTTAACATTATTAAATGTTGAGGCGGGAATTTTAAAAATGTTTTATATGTGCGTTTTGTTACGGTTATAACCGTTGTATATGCGCGGTTTAACATTAACCAGCAGTTACATTAAATGTGTGTGGGAAATTTTTATGTTAGCCCGTGATTTATGCCGCGCGGGTTAATTAAACGGTTGTTGTTGTGGTTTGTCAGACGGTTAGGCGCGGGGGCGGTTACATGTTTTAAACTGTGGTCCTATGCGATTGCCCATAGAACCAAGTACTAGCGCCCACATGACAAGGCCAGCGCTTAGCCCGTAGGGCTAGCGCTAGGGCATATGGAGCGACATATGACCTTTCCAAAAGGGGCTGCGCCCAGGAGAGGGGGATAAAAGCCCGTTTTAAAACTAATATATAGTTTAAAAGTGGGTTTCATAACCACTTTATGAATTATTAATGTAATTAAACCAATTTTTAATGTAATTGGGAGTTATTGGGTTTTTTTAGAGCCTAATTCTTGGGAGGAAGTTGGAGATTGAAACCAACTTTCCCAACTATTTAACCAAGGCCATGTTGAGGCCATTTGGTCAGATTTGGAGAGCTTTTGGACGGTTTTGGAGAGCAGAGATGCTGAGGCAAAGC
>SNQJ01S0004926.1:101027-112857 GCA_010110895.2 Picea sitchensis | reverse complement strand
GGAAGATGGGCCCTCCAGGGCCATGCTCAAGTCGCTCCTGCTCTCGGTACTCCATGTCTAGGACCATGTGGGCCTCGAGACATGATCTCCTAGTTATCCCTAGATATCGGGGATAACAGGGCTCTGAATAAAATCATAGTTAGAAACCGATACCTGATTCCCCAAATCGACGACCTCCTTGATCAAATCATGGGGGATAAATACTTTAGTAAGATTGATCTGAAGTTTGGCTACCACCAGGTCTTGATAGAACAGATAGATGTATGGAAGACCACCTTCAAGTCAAAGGAAGGTATTTCTAAATGGTTTTTCATGCCCTTTGGTTTAACAAATGCTCCGGCCACTTTCATGAGGATGATGGATGATATCATGCAACCATTCACCAATAATTTTGTAGTGGTGCATCTGGATGACATTCTCATTTACAACAAGACTTGCGTCGAACACTTGCAACATATTCAACAGGTTATGCACACCTTGCGGCAGCACAAGCTATACGCCATCTTGGAAAAATGCTCCTTCGACATGGACAAGGTCCATTACCTAGGATACATCATTGATAAGCATGGTGTACATGTGGATCTAGCCAAGATCCAAGTCATTCATGACTAGCCAGCCCCAACCACACTCACTGAGCTTCGGAGCTTCTTGGGCCTTTCCAATTTCTACCGCAAGTTTGTGTTGGGATTCTCCCATATTGCATGTCCCCTCAACCAAATCACTAGGGGTGGTGGTAAGAAAAAATTTGCGTGGGTTGAGTCCCAACGACAAGAGTTCGATGATTTGAAGCAGTTCTTGTGCTCATCCCCAATGCTTTCACTACCATACCTACAACAACCCTTTGAGATTGAGACATATGCTTCAGACTATGTTGTGGGCATCATTCTCACTCAGCATTGCCACCCCATGGCCTATCATAGTGAGACACTATTTGATGTTGTCTATAAGTACCCTACTTATGACAAAGAAATGCACTCCATTGTGCAAGCCTGCCACCAATGGAGACATTAAATTCTTGGGAAGGAGACAGTCATCCACACTGATCATAAGCCACTGCAGTTTATGTAGGCAAAAGGAAAATTACAGAATGACCGCCATCAAAAGTGGTCCACATACTTGCAGCAATTCCACCTCAACATAAAGTATAAAACAGGAAGCACCAATCACATTGTTGATTGCCTCAGCAGACCACCAGTCATGGCACTCACCATGGTGCTAGACTCTTGTAGCCATGCGACCTCTCGATGGCCCCAACTCTATGATACAGACCCAGACTTTTCCACCACCTACAAAATGTTGGGTGCAAACATCATTGTCGATAATTTCTATCTTTAGGATGGGTTGTTGTGTCGTCTGGGCCATATCTTTGTTCCATCAAGAGAGAAAGTGAAGATTATCTGGGAATCCCACTACAGTCGGGTGGCAGGACACTTCGGCATAGAAAAGATAGTGGCGATAGTACAAAAACATTTCTACTGAATGAAACTCTAACAGGAGGTCAGGAAGTATATCAGATCCTGCACTGCCTGTGCTATTGCCAAACCAACCACTAAGAAACAGGGCTTGTACATACCTCTTCCTACTCTTGATAGGCCATGGGAATCCATCTCAATGGCCTACATGTCAGGCCTCATGTCCACCAAGGAGGGAAATGACTATGTTTTTGTGGTTGTTGACCGCTTTTCTAAGATGGTGATTTTGGTTGCCTGCAAGAAGAGTATCACAACAGAGGCCACTACCAATCTCTTATTTCAATGGGTTTGGTTACATTTTGGACTCCCACAAACCATTGTCTCAGATCAGTTCAGTCAATTTCTCAGCACATTCTGGTCGATCCTCTGGTTACTACTAGACACCAAGCTAACCAAATCCATGACCTTCCACCCCCAGAAAGATGGCCAAATCGAGGTTGTAAATCGAATGGTCATGCATATCCTTCACATGTATAATTCAAAGCACCCTCACACATGGGATGAGATCCTTCCCTATGTCCATCATAGCTACAACTGAGCCTTGCATATTTCAACTGGCCACAACCCCTTTCAGGTGAGGTTGGGATTCCAACCATTGGGTCCCATAGATGTTTCACTTCCCCTTGCGGTCACCTCGACCAACTCATCTCCTGTTCCAACTAAAGCTGACAAAGCCACCTGATTCATTGAACAAATCCATCACATCCGCCAACAGGTTCAGGATATCCTGCAGAAGTCCAATGATAAGTACAAACAATGCCATGATCAACTTCAGGTGCCACATAAGTCTTAGGTGGGAGACAAAGTTTGCTTGCACTTGCAGAAAGAACACAATACAGGAATCCATCGAAAGATTCAGCCACTCCTTTATGGGTCGTACAACATCACCAAGTCCATGGGGGATAATTCTTTTGAGCTCATCATTCTTCCTTTCCTTGACCTGCACCTAGTGTTCAACATGGATCTCCTTTGCCCTTATTTCCCACCATTATTGGACACCTCAAACGTAGAAAAAAAACTGACACCCATAGATCTCAACCCCGACTGCATCCAACAAGAATACAATGATCATATTGTGGAAACACAGATCAAGGGAACTCGACAACAAAGGATCCAGCTTTATCGAGTCGTCAAAGCAGGGCAGCTCCTGCACCAAGGCAAGTGGCTCACCTAGGGCCAAATTCAACAGAAATTCCTCATCTGATGGGAGAACTCAATGAAATGGAGACCATTTATTCCTAATGAGGGAGGATTGATCCATATGGATATCGGTGGCCACCCACCTTTTCCAACTATCTCAAAATTGTTTTCCGTCAATTTACTATTTTTAGCAATTTTCACTTCTAGGGCCATTTTTAGGGCCCAAATGAATGTTTTTCGGGATCGATCTTCTCAATAGTATCCTATGGCATGATTGATGCCCCCAAATTAATCTCCTTGATGATACCTTTCCAACGGGCTATCATATGCCTAAAACAGAGATCGTATGCAAAAGTTACGACCCCAGGAAGTTAATGTACTAACTTACCCAAACGGGGCCCACATGACTTTTGGCGCTTCATATCCTAAGGTTAGTTTTTTCGATTTCTAGGGTTTTTGGAATTCCTGTTTATTTTAAAAGGCCTTCAGAGCCTCATTGTAATCATCTTCTTGCAAATGAGCACAACCGTCACATCTCTTCTCAAAGATAAGTTGTCACCATTCCAACAAGCTTGTTTCTGCTACATTTTACAGTTTCAGCTTATTTCATTATTTAATAGAAAACCAGTTTTACTATATCTCTATTATTTTGTGTTAAGAATCTATTAATAATCTTTATTTATTTCGTTCTTCTCATAAAATTCAGATCATTTCCTTTCCTTGCTTTGAATTTCCTTGTCATGTCTAGCCTTAACTTTCCTTTTCTTTCCTTGCTTTCCTAGCCTTACCCTGCCTTTCCCTACCTTTACCTGGTTTTCCTTGTCTTTCCTTAACTTTCCTTTCCTTTCCATGTCTTACCTTTCCTCACCTTTCCTTTCCTTGCCTTACCTTTCCTTACCTTGCCTTGCCTTGGCGTGTCTTACCTTGCCTTGAATTTCTTGTCTTTCCTTGCCTTGATTTGACTTTCCTTTCCATGTATATCCTTTCCTTTCCTTTCCTTTCCTTGATTTCCTATCCTTTCCTTGCCTTTCCATGCATTTTCTTTCCATGCATTTCCTTTCCTTGCCTTGCCTTTCCTTTTATTTTATTTTCTGAGAATGATAATGAGTGCATGAGAATGTAAGGAAATAAGGGTTTCTATCCATGCCACAAATCATCCTTATATTGCTGATATTTATAGGAAAAAACTACCATGTAAGTATATAGGTTCCATGCTTAAGCATTTTTCATGAATGTGAAGTTGTGTTAATCTCAAATAAAATTGGGTTTATTATATGGTAGGATAACATAATCACAATAGAAATAAGAGGGTTGAAACCTCACATTACTCTATCCAAAATGAAGTCATTTTCATTATAATGGAAGTCACAACATGCTACAAGGGTTTCTTAATACAAAATCAAGCCAGTTCAAAATTCCAAGTGTCCAAATACAATTATCCCTCCAAGAATGTGGATGCATGCAACCACTTCAAATGTGTGAATTCTAAGGTATCTAACTCCATGGATGAATGTGAAATATTCCAATTGGATGGAATGTCCACAAAAACGTATGTGATCAACTCCCCAAAGTAGAAAGTAGATCATCTCACTTTGGAAATAATTTAATGGTGTTTATGATTATAGAGATAAATTTCTTGTGGGTGACTCAAAGGAAAAGAAATAATCTATAACAGTGAAAGTAATTGTATTTTTACAAACAATTATTATTATGAATATCATAATTAAAGTACATTTTAGATAATTTTTGGTTAGGCTTATCTTCTAAAAGGTGTAGATGATACACAATCATTTGAAAGATGGTAATTACATGAAATTTATAATTTTACTGTTATTAAAATAGTTTTATATTATATATGTAATTAAAATATTTTTGTGTTATCTATGTGTAAATGTGTATAAGAATATATGTGTTTACTAAAATCATTTGAATATTTTGTATAGATATCATATGTTGTATTGTATTCCAGCTCAAGCCATTATTTACCTATTCAAACACTTTGATGATAATCATCATTTTGGTTTTGCATGAATTTTAATCATGTGAAAGGAATCAATAATTAGACATGTAAACTCAACAAGGATACCTAAATAGGGTTACTATTTTATTGAAGGGTGTTAAGTAAGAATTCAAAGAGTTATCAATTTGAAGAAGTTTGATTGTTAAATTAGTTGAAATGTTGTGTTTAACCTAGAAGGGTATATAATATAAATTGGGGGCCATGGAAAGGAAATGAAAGGCATGGCAAGGAAAGGAAAGGAAATTAAAGGAATGACAAAGAAAGGAGAGGAAATGAAAGGAACAAAAAGGAAAAGAAAGACATGGAAAGGAAAATAATGGAAATGCAATGCAAATAAATGCATGGAAAGACAAGGCAAGGCAAGGCATGGCAAGGAAAGGCATGTCAAAACATGGAAAGGCTAGGCAAGGATAGACATCACAAGGAAATACAATGCATGGAAAGGAATGGTGTTGGCGCACATTATGGAAACCCATGGTTCAACATGAATTCACCAAAAAGACCCTCAGATACTGGCCCTTTCGACATCACTCGCAAGTAGGTGAAGTCTCACTCGAGGTATCTATGAGAACTGTAGGAACCAAGATTCCACACTGATCAAGGGATGAGAGGCATTCCATCTTACCATTATACTTAGAATTCATTCATTAGTCCTTATAATGTGCGTCGAAACATACTAACAAGTAACATATTCACAGTAACCAAACATACATTATATGTGCGCAATAAACATAATTAACACATCATAACACATAGACACTGTTAGCACTCTGTAATTTCTTAGGCTGAGGAAGAAGTTGACAGAGGTAAATACAAAACCACTTTGGATCTTAGGATCTATCCCTCCTAGACTCAGAGAGGGATCTCTCTATAAGATTTAGATTTGTTTGGTAGGAATTTTAGGCCAGTTATGATAGTACAGGGTTTTTTTTTTTTAATTGTTGGTTGGAACAGGGAAGATGGGCCATGGGGAAATTGGAATCAAAGAGGTTGTGTTCAATCAAGGCAGGTTCTGCAGGAAACATTACAGGGCAGGATAGGCACTTTCACTGGATCCTCAAAGATTTAATGTATGGAAGAGATGAAAAGGTCTAGAAATCCAACTAAAAACGGAGCAATTAAGAATTTTGTTTTCAATCTTCAGTGGAAAACACACAAATTAATCCAAGCCAAAGAAAGAGTGTATATTAAAATAAATTATGTTTCTTTATCTTCTCAGAATAATTTAGAATATAGAAAGGAGTAGTACTAACATAAATAATAAATTTACAAGGAAAGGTACTTCACCAATGAAACTTGACACAAGAATCATGTAATGTAGCACTGTATTACTGACATTTAATCAAAGGAGGTCCTTTGAGATGATATACAACATTGATCTTATCATACGAACAGGTCCCAACCCATAGTACTTAGAAATTCAAAGTATTTATAAGTTTATTTACAAAGATCCTATCATAAATGAGAAGGATATATCTAATTACAAAAATATAGGAATCTTTAAGATCGATTCGGATTTCAGGTGCTTGATTTGATTGACTAAAAATAAACTTTAGATTCAATCACTATGAAACAAACTTCCAGGTGACTCGAATGTTGGAGCTTATAGATGAATTATGTTTGGATCCTGGAACTACCTGCTGGTTTGATGGAGCTTGTTGATGATCGGTCTTTGACTTATGCTTAGCTGTTGGTATTTATTGGTGACTGTGATTGAGAACTAAATGTGGGATTTTTTCATGATATCAAAACAAATCCCATGATTGATTGTCCTTGTTGGAGTTAGAGTCCACCCTGAACTTATTACTGTCACCTATTCTTATCCTCTGATTGTTTATCAAAGCCTGTGGATTCTCAAATGTCCACATTTCCTGTGATTTAGAAGGAACCTTTTGAAACACTTGTAATCAATCATAAACCAAAAGGAACCTTTCCACTTGGAACAATGATTATGGAATGAGGAACCCTGACTTTGGGCCTTTGAGCTTTGGGTGAAATGGATAAATCGAAATGATATTACCCAAAGGCTGAAATCTGAAGTGGAAGAGTGACCAAGATGAAATTCTAACCACCGGCATATTGGGGCATGATTCAACCTTGTGCAAGTTGCAATATCCGAAGTACCCGATTGGCATTGATTTGCATTTGATATATATGGTCGGATGATGCTGGAAATATGAGATATCTTACCTTCTGGCTGCCACGATGTATTTTTAGTGACGCGGGATCATTACAGAATAGTTCTCGGTCAAACGGTTATGGGGGAAGATGTGATTGGTTACGAATAGGGTGACGTGGGGACAAGTGTCCAGTGGATATGGGATGAGTAGATTCAGGAGTGTAAGAGATAGGGATAGGAAGAGAGGTGGATGCTATCGGGAATCAGGGGACATGTGGTATTTGATGAGAGGGGAATTATAAGAAGGAGGTGACGTGTAGTGGGAATTCTTAGAAAGGTGGATGATGTGATAAGCGGGAGGATGAGCGATAGAGTGAGTGGAGGACATGTGTAAGTGGGGGATGTAAGTGGTATTGGGTAGTGGTTTAGGGATATTTCAGAGGGGGGGATAGGAAGTAAGTAGTATTAGGAGGGGGGGTCCGAAATTATGAGGACACGCCATGTTAGGTCGGGCCTGTGGTGGGAAAAACCACTTTTTGGACCCCCCCCACATCGTTAAAGGAAGAAAGGTCAGGGGGTATGAAATGCATTTAGGATCGTCGATCTGGAGACAATGGATTTCATCGATGGAGGCTTGTGCGCAGATTACCCACTACATGACAAAATTGTCATGTCACCTTCCGACTTAGAATAAAAACATGTGTCGTGAAGTTCCAAGCTTTCATTTTAAGACTTTACAATACAATTTTATTTTCCCATAATATAATAACCCAATTTAATCAACTTAAGGGTATATTTTAAAATGAAAACCCTGCTTATTTTATCTTTCCTTTTTCCTTTGGGAAATTATTTACAGAATGAAATATCATTTTCCACATAGAATCATTAAAGGAAGAAATTTCAATCACCATCTGATCCTATGAAATATAGGGTTATAACAGTGGCTCCACTTGGGGATGGTGCTCTCCTTGTGAGCCGCCAAGAACACCGTAGAATAAGTAGCCTTGTTCATTGAGTTGATCCAAAAACCTGCAACTTGCTCTGTCATGAAACCTCTGTGACTAAAAATCAATTGATACTCTGATGCAAACCTTAACTGAATAAAGTTCACTCTGAAATCTGAAATGTACTCTAAAACTGAAAACTGAAACCAAACTGAAAACAAAATTGAAAAATTGTTGAAAGGAATGCTCGCCAAGACGAGCTTATTCACACACTCCTACCCTAATATGTTGAAATTACTACTCAATTAGGTAATGGAAAACTGCCAATGAAGACAATCCAACAGTTGATCCAATAACTCTGCTCTTTCACTATTTTTAACAAAACTAAGATCTAGATCTTGTAAGGGAACTAGAAACTGGTTGTGAGTTTTTTCTTCACAACAGAGAGCTTTGGAACCATAAAAAACAAAATATGCAGTGGAAATCAATTGGAATTCTGAAGTGAAAAACTCCTCCATATATATCGCTATGGGATCATGATAAACATGAACTATTTCTTGGTGTTCAGAGTGTTCATCAAACTCAGGGGCATAATTGGGTATTGCACTTATGTTATCTACATCATCATACAACTTCTGATTTAACTGCAAATTTTCAGAAGACCTTTGTAATGAGACTCATGTTGAACGAGACAATGAAGTTGGTTGCATGATCAAGTTTTTATCATACTTGTTTGTAGGATCATAGTCATCTAATGGAAAAGGAATTTGGCTACATATATTATACAACATATCAACTATTGGATCTTGGATAAACTGAGAAGACTGATGCAATTTATTATGAAATGTTTCCAATGAGGCTACCTGATTTTCTATAGGCTTACCAGTCCTTGCTTCTGAAATATTAGCAACATTTTTCTTCAAAAAATAGAATGAATCAAAACTTAATGGTATCAAATTATGTTGCATCAATTCATTTTTGGTTTGAAAATCAATTTAACTCAGTGGCTGTAATTTCGGATCTAGAACAATTTCCATATCACAAATGACATCCTCAACTAATTCGACAGAAAATTCTCCATTCCTACTGTTGAAAACTTGTTGGTCTTCTTGCTTATAGATTCCTCTCGGACATTGAAATGAGGAGAAACATATGGGCAAATATCTTTCACTTACTTGATAATTTTCTGCATTTTCCTCATTCTTGTCATGATTAATATGCACAGGTTGATTGTCATTTTGGAGATATTGCAACTGACCTTTCTTTTCCCAAAAACATGCCTCTGGTTGCTTTGAACAATTAGCTTCGATTTTGACCACATATTCATCATCATACTGATCATACTTGGTTAGATCATCCATATAAGAAAATTCATCAAGCATACACATTAGATTAGTTGATTTATCCTCCACAAGATGATTTTGAGCTTCATATTTTTCCATGGCATGAAGTGAATACATAAAATAATAATTTTCTGATCTATGATACCCAGGATAAACAACAAAATGTTTAGGAACAATGACCATTTCTTTCTCTGAAAAAAATGGAACATGGTGTTTTTGAACATCAAGTTCATCTCTTATGATAATCTTTTGCATCATCTCTTCTATTGTGCTTGCCAGAATGTCTAGTTTCACTTCTGAAGATGTCATATGCTCCTTCTCTATGTTTTCCTTTTCCTTTGCCTTCAACTTTGAATTTTTTATTAGAAAATTAGCTTCTACGCCAATTTCATTGTTCTTCATTTCTTCAAGTGTTGTAGTATTTCTTTCTCTCAGATGAAATTCCATTTATGGGTCAAAGGCATCCGAGTAGTGTAAGAGAGATAAACTGGGAGGAGGCTTTATATCATCAGGAATTGAATGGTAAACTTGATTAAACTTGGTTGAAAAGTGTTGTATTGTATCTCCTGTTTGTCTTTTCAATTGATCATATTTTTCTAAAATGAGAAAAAGATTCCTCTTGATCAACCATTTATTAAGGAAGACTTTCACAAATTGATTGGAATCACAAATGCTTGCAGCTGACAAATTTTTGAACCATTCCTCAGCTTTACCTTGCAAAGGTAAAGAAAAATCCTAATACAGACATCATCTTCTTCAACCTCAAAAAGGTCAAGACATTTTTCAAAACCCTGAATGTGTTTTTCAGCAGTGATGTTACCATATTCTCCATCAAACCTAGGAAGATATTTGTGATAATTTGCAGGGAAATAATGGAATATAGGAGGTAAGACAAAAGGATTGTATCTATCTAGAATTTTAACAGGTGTAGGAGTATGTATGGGAACTATAGGATCAAGCCTAATATTTTGAGGCTCATCAGGTTGAATATGATTATCATAAGTTTCAGCAACATGGTCTTGACCAGGATCAAGAAAAGAAAAGAAGTAATTAAAAATAAAGCCTATTATGTCTTGGATAAAATTACAACTTGAATACCTGATATTTCCAGATTGTCTTTTCATGTTTCAGGTTCTTCCTCTAGTGGAGTATTTGGTTTGGAGTCGATTGGAGTCGCTAGGTAGATGATTCATCCTTCTCATTTATGATCACTGTCCACCATCAGTGATCAGATATGGAACTTGATACACTTATCTAAGGAACATGAAATGTTCATTCCCCAGTATGGTCGCCACTATGTTAGCACTCTGTAATTTCTCAGGTTGAGGAAGAAGTTGAAAGAGGTAACTATAAAACCACTTTGGAGCTTAGGATATATCCCTCCTAGACTCAGAGAGGGATCTCTCTACAATATTTAGCTTTGTTTGCTGGTAATTTTAGGCTAGTTATGATAGTACATGGTTTGGTTTTTTAAATTGTTGGTTGGAACAGGGAAGATGAGACATTGGGAAAATGGAGTCAAGGAGGAAGTTTTCAATCAAGGTAGATTCTACAAGAAACATTACAGGGCAGGATAGGCACTTACATTGGATCCTCAAATATTTAATGTATGGAAGAGAATAAAAGGTCTAGAAATAAAATTAAAAACAAAGCAATTAAGAATTATATTTTCAATCTTCGGTGGAAAAAACAAAAATTAATCCAAGCCAAAGACTGAGTGTATATTAAAAAAAAAAATTCTTTATCTTCTCAGAATAATTCAAAATTTAGAAATCAGTAGTGGTAAAAGAAAGAATAAATTTACAGGGAAAGGTACTTCACCAATGAAAATTGACACAAGAATCATGTAATATTGCACTGTATTACTAACATTTAATCAAAGGAGGGTCTGTGAGTTGATCTGCAACATTGATCCTATCCTACGAACAAGTCCCAACCCATAATACTTCGAAATGAGATGTATTTGTAAGTTTATTTACAAAGATCTTGTCATAAATGAGCATGATATATCTAATTTAACTGTATATGTAATTACAAACATATAGGAATCTTTAAGATCGATTCAGATTTCAGGTGCTTGATTTGATTGACTAAAAGTAAACTTTAGATGCAATCACTATGAAACAAAATGCTAGGTGACTCAAATGTTGGAGCTTATAGATGAATTATGTTTATATCTTGGAACTTCATGTTGTTTTCATGGAAGTTGTTGATGATCAATATTTGACTTATGCTTAGCTGCTAGTCTTTATTGGTGATTGTGATCGAGAACTGAATGTGGGATTTTATCATGATATCAAAACAAATCCCATGATTCCCTGTCCTTTCTAGAGTTAGAGTCCACCTTGAACTTATTAGTGTCACCTATTCTTATCCTCTGACTGTTTATCAAAGCCTGTGGATTCTCAATTGTCCACATTTCCCACAAAGTAGAAGGAACCTTTTGAAACACTTGGAATTAATCATAAACCAAAAAGAACCTTGCAACTCATAAAAATGATTATGGAATGAGGAACCCTGACTTCGGGCCTTCAAGATTTGAGTGAAATGAATCAATGGAAATTCTATTACTCAAAGGCCTAAATCCGAAGTGGAAGAGTGACCAAGATGAAACTTTGACCACTGACATATTGGGGCATGATTAAACCGTATGCAAGTTGCAAGATCTGATGTACTCGACTGACGTTGATCTATGTTTGATATGGATGGTCATATGATGCTTGAAATCTAAGATATCTTACCTTATGGCTGCCACGATGTCTTTTTAGTGACGCGGGATCATGATGGAATAG
>SNQJ01S0004926.1:66876-96982 GCA_010110895.2 Picea sitchensis | reverse complement strand
AATCCTTGTATTGTATGCCTGGTAGAGGCTATTGGAGTTTGAGGAAAAATATTTGTAAGCCAAGATAGGAGGAAAACACAGAGAGTTGAGACTCAGTTGTAGCTTAGATTCTACTATTGTAATTTGACATTCCACCATTAATATAAAATGACAGTTTTATTGTTTTACACTTTTGTTTAATGGATGCTATGTTATGAATGTAATTTACATGCTTATGAATTGTAGATGAATGTTAGAGATCATCTACAGGGATAGAGATACATTTTTCTATCCGTGAGTGTGTTGAGCTAAGTCTGGTTCTCTAGGATAAGTACAAGGAGTTCGTGACAGAGCAAGGAAACTTTGTAATTCAATGCAAGGGATGAGTGTCTGAACTTAGTGGAGTCAGAAGAGAATATGACAACAGGGCACACCAGATTAATTCACAAACTCAGGGATAAATTTCAAGGTGGTTAAGTTCCTTGGAAAGACAGACTGTGCTGGGAGAAGCACAACTCAGAGTTACTGAAAATTCTGAAATAATTTTCCAGGAGGGCATCAATATAGTGTGAGCGTGCACATAAGAAACATGGTTGAAAGTGTTGGAGAACCCAAAAATTGTTGAACATCCTGTTGAAGGAAGGCTTTGCATGAAGTGCCCCGACAAAGGAAAGGAGATGCCTTAAACCTTTCCCTAAGGTTAAGGGACAAGTCTTCAAAGAGTTGAACCAAGCGCAAGGAGTGCACCTAAGGTGTTGTGAGTTCACCTTACAAGATCAGGAAGTAGAGTGAGAACTTCCAGGAGGGCACGAGAAATGCAGAGATGAACTTGGAACCTTGGAGTTTTTCAAGTCATGCAAGGTCGCACGAGACTTGCACATATTTCTGCAAGGAGTGCAAAAAGATTTCGAGAACAATAAAAGTATGGAAAGGAGAATTTCTCTAAGTGTGCAAACGATTAGAGGAATTGTTGATGTCACGAATATAGTGAAATCATCCATCGTCATGGAGGAGAAAGGTGGTAAAAGATCGAGAGGTTTGGGAGAAAGAACTTCGGAAGGTTTACCGAGAGCAAACAAGGATCTTCACGAAGTTGTAAAGAGTGATTTGAATCCAGACCGTTGGATTTGAAAGGGCACATGGAAGAGATCCATGCATTTCAGAGGAAGAACCTTTCGAAGGAAAGAGGAGAAGAATACTCGAAGAGCTGGGAAAGTCGATGTAATCCTAGTCGTCCATCGAGAAAGGACACGTGGTGAGAGATCAACACTTCGTTGATTCATAATCAGGAAAAGAAGATTTGATAGAAGATAAGACTCACGAGGTCCAAACTCACTAATTCGATCATAGCCATTGATCATTGGGAGAACAAGGACCTTAGATATGGTCCTACAAAATTGGTCGATTTGGGAAATTGGGGAAGGAGAAGAAAGTAGTTTGTGAAAGTCCCAAAGCGTGGGGTCGCGAAGGAAGTTGACCCACAGAAATAACCCATGGTCACATAAATGAGGAATTCTATCATTGAGATCTAGCAGAGTTGACATTAAGAGAGAAAAAATGCTAAGGACAGGGTCTGCAAGTGTCCCATAGTAGGTGTCGAGGAAGTAAAAAGGGCATGTGTCAAGTTAACTCAGTTCCATTAGGAGTCCGATGAACTAGTCGATTTGATGACTTGAACAATCCTAGACTGGGAGGTCAAGTGAGCCCCTCATCGACAATATATCAGGTGGTGGTTGACGTCAGAGTGGTATCAGAGCTTGATTTATCTTGTAGACATCAAGTGAAGGAGGAGACAATGGAGATAGTCAGAGTGGTATCAGAGGATAGGTTTTCATTTGTGGATTTCAGGAAAAGGAGAAGCTGAATATTCTCTCAGTTTTAGAGTGAAAATCAGACGTTCCAAGAGGGAATGTAGAAGGTAAATATGTCCATCGAACTTCATAAGCAATGTCGAGGAGAATTCTACCCATAGAAGAGCAAGGCAGAGATGGACAAGGAACTCAGTGAAATCTGGACACAGATGGAGAGGATTGCATTCAATATGCAACATGAGTCAAAGGTACACTGGAGGTACAAATGGCCTCTGAAGAGTACATCCAAATGACCATTTCAGAAGTTGTTGGCTAGGAGGAAGAAACAAGTGTTAAAAAGGTGGTTGAGGCATGCTGAAAAAATCAGTCATAAGGGAAAGATATCTGGAAAGAATCTCATAGATTGCTAGGTGGGCAATTAGAAGGGATCAATTGATCTCATAAAATGAAAGGTGAGCAGAGGAGACAACCCAGATTTCCAGGTGGGCAAGGACAGAGAGATGAGCTCAACTGAGAGTTCATGTTAGAGGATGTTGACAGGTGAAGACGAGGCATAAGGAAGGCCTCACTCAGATGAATATTCGCATGGAGCTGTGAGCCGTGTGAATTAAGATGATGAGAAGTTGCAAACTTCCACCATCGAAGAGAAATATTAGGGGATCATTCTGATCTTTGGAGGAGTCGATATATTCCTACCAAGCGGACAAGGAGAGGNAATCAGTCATAAGGGAAAGATATCTGGAAAGAATCTCATAGATTGCTAGGTGGGCAATTAGAAGGGATCAATTGATCTCATAAAATAAAAGGTGAGCAGAGGAGACAACCCAGATTTCCAGGTGGGCAAGGACAGAGAGATGAGCTCAACTGAGAGTTCATGTTAGAGGATGTTGACAGGTGAAGACGAGGCATAAGGAAGACCTCACTTAGATGAATATTCGCATGGAGCTGTGAGCCGTGTGAATTAAGATGATGAGAAGTTGCAAACTTCCACCATCGAAGAGAAATATTAGGGGATCATTCTGATCTTTGGAGGAGTCGATATATTCCTACCAAGCGGACAAGGAGAGGCTAGCATAGATGTTGCAGATGTGATAGGAAGACAACAAGTTGAGAGTGTCATGGGAGAGGAGGAATAGATATTGATGTCTTTCCCAATAGAAGGAGAAGAGAATTCAATATAATCTCTCGACATTTTCATCCAGGAAGATGAACAGGAAATTACTGCAACACTGGAGTCTATAGCAAAAGAGGGAGTAGAAATCATAGACTTTGCTGATCTGTGTGAGGAATTGGAATCTCTTGAGAGGAGAGTGATAGTGAAAAGAATACACATCCAACATGCTAAGTTGGAAGCAGATGAAGGATTGAACCAGCATGAGGAGCAGTTGGAGGAAGATGGAATGGGAACAGTCGAAGGACTGACAGAAGTGAATCTGTGAGGACAAGGGGTATCTGAGCAACAATTCATTGATGACGAGCCTGCAGGAGTGAACACTTCCATAGAGTGGAAATCTAAGGCCATGAGAGAAGAAGATGTCTTGGGAAGTCAATGTGATTTTCACATCGACAAAGAGGGAGTGCAACGAGCTAGTCTGCAACAAAAGAACTAGCTGATGAAACAGTTGGACACGGTGATCGAAGAGATTAGGAATCTAACGTTGGAGCCGGAATAGGAATTGGTTATCACAAGGAAGTTGGGAAATAGGAAACCTGCATGAGCAGCGGGGAAGATGCAGGAGCAGAAAAAACAGAGAAGAGGAGCTAAGAGATAGCTCCAGGAGAAATTTTTGGATCCAAGTGGATTTCAACCATGTTGGAGAGCTCATGAGCAGGAGCTCAGGATTTTCATAGCTGTTAAGTATGATGTAGGAGCATTGCTCCATGTTAGCACGTGCCAACTAATTAACACGTGTGGTGCGCATGCAAGGAAGGAGAGGCATTGATCTATCATTTTTTCCTCGAGAATACAAGAGGTGATCTAGGCATTAATTGAAGACAAGTTGGAAGAGCCAAATCGTTATTTCACACAAGCTAGAGATAAGGTCACCATTAATAGGATCATGACAAAAGGGATCCACATCCGATTTGGAGCATATTTCCATCATTGTAATCT
Organism: Picea sitchensis; assembly: GCA_010110895.2. Lineage (NCBI taxonomy): Eukaryota > Viridiplantae > Streptophyta > Pinopsida > Pinales > Pinaceae > Picea > Picea sitchensis. The sequence goes on along the minus strand of SNQJ01S0004926.1, from coordinate 93,079 downwards.
GTCCATTAGATAGGTGTTTTGAATGGTGATTTGACACCACTAGTTTAAGATTGTGAGGGAAGCTCATAGAATCCCCTCTTGTATAAATCCTTATATTGTATGCCCAATAGAGGCTGCTAGAGTTTGAGGAAAAATCTTTGTAAGCCAAGATAGGAGGAAAACACAGAGAGACGAGACTCAATTGTAGCTCAGACTCTACTATTGTAATTTGACATTCCACCATTAATAGAAAACGATAGTTTTTTCTGTTTTACACTTATGTTTAATGGATGATATGTTATGAATGTCATTTACATGCTTATGAATTGTAGATGAATGTTAGAGATCATCTGAAGGGATAGAGATATGGTTTTCTATTCGCGAGTGTGCTGAGTTAAGTCTAGTTCTCTAGGCTCAGTACAAGGAGTGTGCAACAGAGAAAGGAAAATATGTAAGATGATGCAAGGCATGAGTGTCTAAAATTAGTGGAGTCAGAAGAGAAGCTGCCAGGAGAGTACACTAGATTAATTTACAGACTCAGGGAAAAATTTCAAGGCGATTAAGTTCCTTGGAAAGACAAACTATGTGGGGAGAAGCATAGTTCAAAGTTACTGAACATTCTGAAATACTCTACCAGGAGGGAATCGATATAGTGTGAGAGTGCATAGAAGAAACATGGTTGAAAGTGTTGGAGAACCCCATAATTGTTGAACATCCTAGTGAAGGAAGGCTTTGTAAGAAGTGCATCGACAAAGGAAAGGAGATGCCTTAAACCTTTTCCTAAGGTTAAGGGAGAATTCCTCGAAGAGTTGAACCAAGTGCAAGGAGTGAACCTAAGGTGTTGTGAGTTCACCTTACAAGCTCAGGAAGTAGATCAAGAACTGCCAGGAGGGAATGAGAAACTCACAAAGGAACTTGGAACCTTGGAGGTTTTCAAGTCGAGCAAGGTCGTAGGAGAGTTGCATAGATTTCTGCAAGGAGTGCAGAAAGAGTTCAAGAACAATCAAAGTCTCGAAAGGAGAATTGCGCTAAGTGTGAAAAAGGGTCGAGGACTTTCTGAAGTCCCAAAGACAATGAAATCATCCATCATCATGGAGGAGATAGGTGGTATAAGATCAAGAGGTTTGGGAGCAAGAACTTCGAAAGGTTTGCTGAGAGATAAAACGGATCTTCACAAAGTCGTGAAGAGAGATTTGAATCCATACTGTTGGATATGAAAGGGAACATGGAAAATATACATGCATTTCATAGGAATAACCCTTCATAGGAAAGAGGAGGATAATACTCGAAGAGCTGGGGAAGTCGAAGTAATCCTAGTCGTCCATCGAGAAAGGACGCGTGGCGAGAGATCAACACTTCGTTGATTCGCAATTGGGAAAATCAGAGTCAAGAGAAGAGAATACTTGTGATGTCCAAACTCTCAAAGTCGATCACAGCCATTGATCGCGGGGAGAACGAGGACTGTAGATATGGTCTTGCAGAATTCGCTGATTTGAGAAATGGGGAAGGAGAAGAAAGAAATTTGTGAAAGTCTTGAAGCGCGGGGTCACGAAGGGAGTTGACCCATGGACATAACTTGTGGTCACATAAATGAGTAATTATAGAATTGAGAGCTATCAAAGTTGTCATTAAGAGAGAAAACGTGCTAAGGAGAGGGTCCACAAGTGTCCCACTTTGGGTGTTGAGGAAGTAAAAAGGGCTTGTGTCAAATTAAATTAGTTCCATCAGGAGCCCAATGAACTAGTCGGTTTGATGACTTGAATGATCCTAGATTGGGTGGTCGATTCAGATCCTCATCAACAGGAGAGAAGGGGGTGGTTGATGTCATTATTCATGTTCATGCTCTTCTTCTTCATCCTTCTCTTGGTGTTACGTCTCCTTCTGTGTTGTTTATGACACTCGGGTTTTCAACTCTGCTTTCAGGTCGTTTATAATTTGACTAACATCTTGTTCTATCAAACTATAGTTGGTTGGAAACCATTGTTGATTTGGATCTTTCTTTTCTTGGATGTAGATGTTCTGTGGCCCTACTTTGAATCATCTGATATATTTGTATTCTTCAATTATCTGAGGTAGTATGTGTGGTGTGTCCTCAATACATTGTAGTATTGTCTCCTTATAAATATATACCGTGATATTGTTCTCCATTTGTCTATTCTTATGTGAAGTATGACATAATGAATAATAAATTACTTCCAAACATTGTGACTCCATACCTTCCAGGAACTGGGATTCTTTTGCCTCCCTCCAAGCAACCAATATAATCAACATCAATAACCATGCATAGTGAAACTATGTACCTTTATCCTATTCTTTCCTCCAATCAATTAAAAATTGGTTTACCAAAAATGTCGCCCAGTTCATTTGCACTCCTACTACACACTTTTCAGTTGCTTTTATTACTCCTACTGGCACCTTATCTCTGCGACATTTCCTAAGTATCTTGCAAGACAAAACTTGTGTACAATATGTGCACTTCTCTTTGCATGCCATATTTATCCTTCATCCTTTCTGATAATGAATTCTCTTGAGTCTTATCTATGAAAAAAGGTAGTGGTTCTTCCCCTACTGACGAAAAATCCTTTAATCCATGTAATAAATTGGGTGTCCATCGATACTGGCCTATCCATGTACAGAATCCCTTCATGTATGCAAATAAAAAATAACTTGATGCATATGTTGATTTTTGTGCTTCTGCCAAAATGTGGGATCTCCAACAGGTTCAATATGATTATTCGTTGCAGTAGGATTTCCAATTCTTATGGCTTGATTTTGAATACGAGTGAGTCTCGTGCGCAAATAGTTTTCTGGTGATAATTTTGGAAATTTCTTCAAATATGTAATATCATGATATAAAAACCTCATACTTCCTATTGCTCCAAACATGTCTCCCTCAATCGTGACCCTAGGTGGAATCAACAGTTTAACGAGGTCATACTTTGACTCCTTGGGTAGTCTACCTTGCTTTGTTGTTGGATTCTTGGGTGGCACATATTCCCTAGGAAAGTTTATTGGATATGATTCCTTTGTTCTCGGGGTTTCTTCCTATACATGTGTTGCTTCCTGCTTAGTGTGTGGTTTCTTTGTCTACAATGTGGATTCTCCTTCCTTTGGTGGCACCATGACTTTTTGCAACTTGGTTCTGTCTGTAAATTATTCAGCTTTGTCCTTTATAATATCTATCTCTCCTCTGGATCTCTATTATCTTCAAATGTCCATGCAACAATAACCCTTTCTCGTCACCCCTCATCTACTTTTAGAGCTTGCTTGTAGTTGTTTCATTCCTATTCATGCCAAAATTCACAGTCCCTATGATCGTGTTCACATTCAATTATTTCCGGATTCTGCATTAATTTTGTATTTTTTAGCAGATCGTGATCTAGATTTTCTATCCTGTCAAAATATTATCACCGTTTTTCATTTATGACTATGCATTTCCATCGTCTCGCCATCATGTTTTCTATTTAATCTTTTCCTGTTATCTACATAGATATTTATCCTCTTTCATCAATTCTCCTTTTTGTGCATAGTTCAATTTCCACGGCATTTTCTTGCTCATCTCTTTTTCTCTTAATTTGACTCTTTGAACAATGCTTGATTCAAAACTTCCAGCCTCCTATGTCTTCAAATGTTTATTGTGGCTTTCATCAAGCTCTTTTATTGTTTTTTCTTTTCTTTTTCTTTTTCTTTAGTATAATACAAATACAATACAAATTCTATACTACTCATACTGCGAAGTTAGGCTAAAGCGTAGAAGAATGACTGTCCCTATACCATTTCAGTAGACTACCATTGACTAGTCCTTCCATGAATTCCCCATTTAATTTCTCCAACTGAAAAACACATTCCTAATTATCACATACGAACTCAATCAGTGCATTTGGAACTTTCTAGGGTGCTGCAGAAATTTGTTGTCATAGAGAAAAACTAGGTCTCCCATCTCGAACTTCTTCTGTTTAATATGCATGTCATGACATTCCTTTTCATGCACTTTCTAAACATATTGTTAAATTCTTGTGATGAAGCAATCTTCCTCCAGTTATACTAGATCAAATAGTCTTTTATCTACTGTGCCAGAGTCCATGAGCTTTGTCAGCGTGACAATGTGCAAACTCGTCACATTGAAATCCATAGGTATAACTTCTTCCTAGACATATACTAATAAGAATGGTGTATGTCCTATCAAATTCTTACATGTGGTCTGATATACCCATAGTACTGCAGGAATCCTTAGTTCCAAGTCATCTCTCTTTACATTACATATCTTCATCAATGCATGCTCTAGGATCTTGTTAAACGCTTCCACTATTACATTCTCTTGAGGATGATAAGGTGTGCTCTTCTAGTGATAAATATGAAATTATTTTGTGAAGGAAACAATTGTTTTATTCAAAAAATTGGTTCCATGATCACACATAAGGATTCTTGAACATCCAAACATTGTAACAACATTCTTAAATAGAAACCACACATCAGTCTCCGATCTACAATCTCTAACATGTTCCGCTTCAGCCCATCAGGTCAATTAATCTATTGTAGTGATTATATATCTTTCTCTTGACATTTTTTCTACTGGATTGATCGGTCCAATGAAATAAACCACCCATTTATCAAAATATTGTAACGTAACTTGTGGTATTAAAGGAATCTCATCTCTTCTAGATGGATTCCCAATGCGCTGACAAATATCACAGGTACGAAAAAATTCCTTAACATCCTTATGAAGGGTGGGACACCAAAGTACTACGTGCAAAAATTTTTGAGCCGTTCCTTTCCCTGCATAGTGTCCTCTAAAAATTCCTTCATGTGCTTCTCATAATATCATAGGCCTCTCGTGCTACAATACACATCACTGAAGAATACCATCTGCGCCTAAATTATAAAAATTCCCTTCTATAAGTTGATAATATGTTTCCTTTACTAATAATTGTTTCTTTTGTGTAGTTGTAAAGTCGGGTGGGGTTACTCCCATTCTCAAGAAATGGACAATATATACAAATAAATCATCGACTATATGTACTCCAAACGAGTCTGCATCTTGTAGATTGCCATCCATATTTTCGACATCTTACCTTGATAGTATGTGCGACAAATGGTGAGGTCCTGAATTTAATTTTCCTAGCTTCACAATCACTTAGAATTCATACTCTTGAAATAATAACAACCATCTACATATCCTCCCCCCAACACTCGCTTATTGACTAAGTATATCAACATATAATGATCTGTGTACATATTGAAATGTGATCCCAATAGATAATGACTAAAATTTTGTAGTCCACATAACATTTCCATTCCTCCACGCTCTTTAGTAGTGTAATTATGTTTAGTAGTCGACAAATTGTTTCTATCAAATGTGATGGGATGATCCAAATTTCCTTCGCCTGGCTAATATAGAAATACTCTTAATTCTATAGATGATGTATCTACGTGGACATCGAATTCCTTCTTCCAATCTAGAAATATTAAAATTGGCACAGTAATTGGTTTCTTCTTCAAAGTATCCAAATTTTGTTGGCATTCCTCGTTCCATTGAAACTTGACCTCTTTATTCAACAAATTTTATAGTGGGAATGTGATCTATACATATCCCTTAATAAAGTTTCCATAGTACCATGTATGACCAAATGTTGCTCACAGTTGTCACACTGAAGTAGGTGGTGGAAAATTAACCAAAAATCCTTGTTTACATACTACATGACCCAAAAAAACACCAAATGGTGTGCAGAAAACACACTTCTTTAATTTCAAGGAAATATGAAACGGTATACATATATCAAACATTAAGCACATAGTTTCAATATGGTCCTTCAACATACTAAACACTTTCCAATCGTCCAAATATACTTCTAGTAATTTATGAATAAATTATTTAAAATTCACGACAACAACTCGAGAAAATGTTGTTGGCGCATTTTTCAATCTAAAAGGCATGAATGTATATTGATAACATCCCCATTCCATCACAAATATTATCTTATGCCTATCCTCCTGCACAATCTTAATCTGGTGATACCCATTCCATCACAAATATTATCTTATGCCTATCCTCCTGCACAATCTTAATCTGGTGATACCCATAGAATCTGTCAGTAAATGTGTAAGCTTCTTATCCAACTACATTCTCTAAAATGCCATCCATAAATAGGGTAGGAAACGGATCATGTAAGCAAGCATGATTCAATTTCTATAGATCCATCCAAATTCTGATTCCACCCAGTTTGTTTTCCTAGACCACTATAGGACTGATCCATTCTAACTCTATGACAGGTTGAATAATCCCATATTCCAGCATCCTATCTATTTATTCTTTCATTTTTTTCTTATATATTGGGTTCAATCAGTACGGTCTCTGCCTCACTGGCTTGGCATCCAGCTTCAAAAGGATCATCATATCTCCTAGCTCCCCAACAATCCCTTTCATTTCTGAAAATGTAGTTGGGAAAGGTCCTAGTATTCATGCAGTAAATCAACAATATTATCAACATTTTAGTCATTCCAGTAGTCTCCAATTTTTTCCAAATTTGGATTATCCTTCGTACCAATATTCACCTTGCATGTTCTCAACTTTCGTGCATACATGGTATATTCAAGCTCTAGACCCTCTAGTATGCAGTCTCCTTTTGTTTCTGGAACTTGCAAATTTCTTGGGTCTTCATACTCTTGACATTATTCAACAATGTTATAACATTCTAAAACATCTTGAATAGTCACACTACATAAGGGTACTGGTGTTTTTGTGTCTTATAATGTAAAAATCTTTGTTTTGATAATCTGCAAAGCTTTGTCTACCGAAGGGGCATCATATTCAAACTTGAAATTTACCTTGAAATTGCAAGTCAAATCTTCCCAGTCTATTGTTCCTCTACGTATTCCAGTTCTATGTAATAGTTCTTCAGGATCGTATCCAGAGTATATATAAAGAAGTGTGTCCATTCCTTCTTAGGTACTGAGCTCCATGTCATGGTGTACTGTGTAAAAAGATTTGTAGGAAAACTCAATCCAGTATACTTCTACGCATTATATTCAATTTATATTCCAAGACTGACCTGTAAAAACCTTTTGCATTGTTGCCAATTATATATTCTATTCTTTTGCACCTCCTAGCACCTTGCAGGCGTCTCTTTCAGCATGATACCTAAATCTAGTAATCTTTGATGATCTAGTATCTGCAACTCAAATTATTTAAAAAAAAGGATCTATATCTGTTATTCCATCGTACTTCGGTGGATCACATACCTCAGCTCCAATCCGGTGCAATGTGTGGGTTATACGAGAACATCTCCTTATAGATACTTCATCTAACCTTTGTTTCCAATGTTCGAGGGATTCTTCTCAATCCGACATGCAAGTACTGATACTTCACCAAATGAGTACACTTTCACCAATAGGATTAACATAGTCATCCATATACACAATCACATTGTAAAGGTTATCAAGTTATTTTTCACTTAGTGGTTCCACATATCTCCTTCCTTCCCTGGGATCCAATGGTGCCACAAATCTCAAGTATCCTAATTCAAAGATCATTTGTCTCTTTTTAGATCAATAATGGTCTGGTTATCAAAATCCCTATCAAGTCCAAGTAATGTTGGATAAGGTTTATTATCATCCACTATCTCAATTACTTCAAAATCTATTGTGTTGTGCACTCCATCGATATTAGCATTCACCTATTTTATTCTTTCAATTAGAAAAATCTTGTGTTGATTTTCTAACCTCAACTGAATAGGTGACTAGATCAAATTTGGTTTGTCCATCATCTCCCATGTCTTCTTCAGAATGACATTCACATCAGATCCTAGATCCAAGATGATATTATGCATATCATAGTCTCCTATCTGTGCATTAAGTCAGAATTCCCTATTCATCCTTTTCTTGCACTGTACTTGGTTAACTAATCATTGTGCAACAAGTGTTTATTTATTTTTCATGCATTGGTTGATCATCCTACCCAACACGTTTAATGCAATTTCATCCTTTATTAGTTCTAAGTAATTCTTTAAGAAACTCTTCAAGGTACTTTCCTTCTCAACTGGCCTTTCTAAGTGGTCATATGTTGGAGGCATGTCATACACAGGTTGTGAAGTCAATGCTCTCCATTATGTTTCTAACATCTCCTTCCTTTATTTCTTATATGTGTCTCTCTCTTTCTAAGGGTCAAACATCGAAGGAGGTTCTATTTATTTCCTGACCCACTGGTTAGTATGATTTCCTTGTTATGCCGCATCGACTCTTGTTATTGCTTCTTCACATGTAACTTCTTATACCCTTGGTCGATCGTCACACTCTTTCGTTGTTATCATTTTCACATTCTGGATCCTCTTTTCCTGCCACTTCGTAATTATCTACGAGCAATCTTTTGTCTCATAATATAGATGTCTACAGTATGTACACGTCATGCATGGCTTCTAACAATCTCACGTCAAATGTTGAGGCTGGTTACCATTATAGTAGATAACCAGTCCTCTTCCTTTGTTGAATCCTCCTCTTCCCCTACCTATGAATCCTCCTCGATTGTATCCCCTCAGAGTATCATATTGAGCTATCCCTCCTTCCATTCTTTCTTCCGCTTGAAATTTGTATGCATTCGTGGTGCGTCCTCTCATCCAATCAAGTGCATGGAATTCATTTTCTTCATGTACCACTTTAATGTCCCCAGAAACCCATGGCCGGGCCATGCTACACGACGGAACACTTTCATTCTCTCACTCTGGAACATACTGTAACATACCTAGTATTCAACTAAGCTATGCCACATAAATTTTCTCTTCAAACTACATGCAATTATAACATATACATACAAAACTCTTGCAGAAGCTTTACATATAAACGTAAACAAACAATTAAATTATGTAAATATACGATTTCATACTGAAATAACAGTAAAAAAATACATGTAGCATATATAGGGAAATACCCATAAACATACAGACAGTTATAATCACACATATGATAAACCATAACATAAGCACATAAATAACAATGAAGCATGTAAATTTATCATACGATTGGTACTTATCTTGGAAAGATTGTTACCAACTTCATACAGACCTTCGACGAACCTCCCAACCTTAGAATACACTATTCATCACTCTCAACAGTGAGTCACCCCCGAGATGGAACTAAACTCCACCCGGGTAAAGGGATTCCTAACTAGGATAAAGGCTCATAGACAACAGGAAAGACTCTGTCGTAGGTTCTCACTCAACTAATAGCCTACAACCTCTTATTCCCCACATGTTTGTCCCACCCAATGAAATCTACCCCTTCTCTGCTCAATAGTCCTTTGGCTTCCCCACTTCCCTTCCAGGGCTTCAACAACAGGCTAGATAGGAAGTCTTAGAGCACTATAACTGTAGTTTAGCACCTTCAAGAAATCAATTCCCACCAATTTTATTGCTCATAGAATTTTTCACGGGCCTGACAACCCACCTCTTCAACTTCCCATGAGCCTCACAACCCACTTCTTCAATACTTATCCCAAGATAACTAGGTACACCAACAGGAAATGGTTATGGAAACAGGCCCAAATACAGTGAAATGAATGTCTAAAGGATAATTGACTATGTGAGTGAAATGGTCATGGAATCATTGACTGGATGACTGAATGATGGAAGGAATCATGGGAGAGATGATCATAAGAATGATGGAGAAAAAGTGTGAAAATGAACTAAGTTCCAACGATACATATGCATGTCCCCATCTTGACACTTGTCATGTTGGAAGCTACTTTGGTCCACTTGTCCCCAAATTTAGAACTTAGGATGAAATAATTATCCATACTTTATGTTTTAAGAATATTAATATCATATTCCTTTTTGGCTTCAGCTCTCTAGCTTAGCCCTTTACCTTAAATTTTGGCCCTCCCTTTCCCTAACTGGTGGACTCCAGTCCCCCATCTCTTTTATCGTGGTCGGTCTATGCGCAACGATGTATTTTATATTAATCATGAGACATATACAAAATAGGTGCACTGGCCTTTAACATCTAGGCACTCTGGCCTAATTCCAAAACATAAGCATCCCAACTTATAATAACTGGCTCACCAGCTTATAACACATATCATATACACAAGGCTCACTAACCTCCATACTGTGCGCACTTTAGTTAATGTGCGCGGTATTCGGGAATGTGCACACTACATCATTTTACTAACAATACATGCACACACTATGCCATGAAAGGTGAATTACAAAATGATGTCAAAACAACTCACCAACTTAAGTACACTTACATTACATTTACAATTGGGTTCGGCAGAGGGATATTACAATCCCCTCCCCTTATTTATGCACTGTCCTCAGTGCATCATATACCCATATACAACAAAATTTTCAAAAATCCCCAAAAAGATGTGGGTATTCTGTCCGCATTGCATCCTCATGCTCCAAAGTAGCATCCTCAGGACCGTACCAGGTCCATTGGACCTTTACAAGACCTATGGGTCGATTCTAGAGATGCTTGATTTTCTGGTCTAGAATGCACACCAGATGCACTTGAAAAGCGCCTTCTTGCTCCACCTGAATTACATTCCAATCAATAACATGATTAACATCAGGTATATATTCCTTTATCAATGATACATGGAATAAATTATGAACAGACATAGATGCAGGCAATGAAATCATATAATCAACTGGACCAATCCTCTCTAGGATTTCAAATGGCCCACAAAATATGGCTGCCAACTTGGTGCAGCTTCCCAGCTTCATGGAACTCTTGTTAGCTTTCACCTTCAGGAAAACATGATCACCCACTTTGAACTCTCTGTGGGTTCTATTCTTATTGGCATAAATTTTCTACCTATCTTGGGAAGATTTTAAATTCTTCTTAATTTTTATCATTTGGTCCTCCATCTCCTTGAGCAACTCTGGCCCAACTACTGTCCTATCAGCTAGATTATCCCAACTCACTAGAGTATTTCACTTTCTTCTGTAAAATGCTTCAAATGGGCTCATCTTAAACTATTCTTGATACCCATTGTTGTAAGCGAATTCTAGCAAGTGCAAGTAGTCCTCCCATTTCGATGGTTTTTCTATCACATAAATTCTCAGTATGTCTTCTATCACTCTGTTCACCCTCTTTTTCTGTCCATCAGAATCAGGATGATAAGTTGTACTAAAGTTCAGATTCGTTCAAAATCCTTTAAACAATCCTTTCCAGAAATTCGAGGGGAATTTTGGGTCTCTGTCGGACACAATTGTTTTAGGAATTTCGTGCAATCATGCCACTTCATTCATGAAAATATCAACAACATTTGTCACCTTGTGAGTATTTTCCAGTGGAATAAAATGGGCAGCTTTTGTAAGCTTTTCCACCACCACCATGATCGAATCATGTAGATTTCCTGTTCTAGGCAATCCCGTAATAAAATCCATTGTCATCACTTCCCACTTCCATTCAAGAATGGGCAAAGGTTGTAGCAACCCTGCTGGGTGCCTATGCTCATCTTTAACTTTTTTTCATTCCATACATCTAGCAAAGTATTCAATGATATCTCTCTTCATACCTAGACAAAAGTAATGGCTCTTGACTGTTGCCACAGTTTTCTGATATCCAGGGTGCCCTGCATATGGGAAATTATGCATTTCATGCAAAATCATACGTTTCAAGTCCTGGACATTTGGAACAAAAATTTTGTTCTTGTGCAACAATATTCCATATATTCCCAAATTATATTTATCCACCTTTTGTGGCATCTTACCCTGTTGTAGCTTTGCTACCAATTCTCTGTATTGCAGATTTGCATTTGCAACCTCCAAAATTTTTCTTTTAATATCAGTCTAATACATGCTAATGATTGTAGCATGTAGTTCATGCACCCTCTTGCTGAGTGCATCAACCACTTTATTCTCTTTCCCCTTGTTATTCTTTATATCAAAGTCATATTCGCTTAGAAATTCTAACCATCTTCTTTGCCTAGAATTTAGATTTGGTTGATCAAATAAATATTTCAAACCATTGTGGTCTATTCTTACCTCAAACCTCTTCCCCATGAGCTAGTGTCTCCATTTACTCAAGGCATGCACTATGGCTGCCAACTCCAAATCATGAGTGGCATAATTTCTTTCATGCTCCTTCAACTTCCTTGATTCATAACATATAACAAACCCATTTTTACTRAGAACTCCACCAAGTCCTTCATTACATGCATCTATGCATATAATGAAGTCTTAATTTGGGTCTGCAATCCTTAGTATTGGAGCAATTGTCAATAATTGTTTCAAGTGTTGGAAAGTCTTTTCGCAATCTAGTGTCCACTGAAACTTCACACCCTTTCTTTGCAAGGAAGTGATTGGGTGTGCAATCTTTGCAAATCCTTCAATAAATATTATGTAGTAGCCTACAAGACCCATGAATGATCTATCCTCTGTCACATTCTTCGGTGCTAACCATTCTCTAATGGATTCTATCTTCTTAGGATTCATTTCTATCCCATCATTTGAAATGATATGCCCCAAATAATGAATTTGTTTCTGATAAAATGAGCACTTGCTCAATTTGGAATACAACTGATGCTCCCTTAATACTTGCAAAACCATCCTCAAATGATGTTCATGCTCTTCCTCTGACTTAGAATATATAATAATGTCATCCCAAAAGGCAATGACAAACTTTTCTAAATATTCTCAAAAAACACCATTCATTAGGCACATGAAAAAAATTGGTGCATTTGACAACCCAAATGGCACCACTATGAACTCATAATGACCATACCTTGTCCTAAAGGCGGTCTGTTGATATCTTCCTCTTTAATCCTTATCTGATGGTATCCTAATCTGAGATCTATCTTTGAAAATGTCTTTGCATCCTTCAATTGATCAAAGAGATCATCAATCCTTGGCAGAGGATACTTGTTCTTAACAATCACTTTATTCAACTGTCTGAATTCAATGCACAATCTTAATGTTCCATCTTTATTTTTCATAAACAAGACTGGGGCACCCCAAGGTGAAACACTTGGGCATATATACCCCTTCTTCAGAATTTATTCAAGCTGCATTTGCAACTCCTTCAATTTTGGTGTACTCATTCTATAAGGAGTCTTTGATACTGGAGTTGCTCTAGGCATTAAATTTATAGAGAAATCAATGTCTCTCTTTGGGGGTAGTCCTAGTACTTCCTTGAACACATCTTCAAATTCTTCTAGGACTGCATAATCTTCCAAATTTGGCACCTTATCTTTAGGTTTCTCTTCCATATGAGCTGCAAATATTTGACACCCTTTTCTGTAACTTTTCTTCAGCTGCAATGCTGAAATTTCTCTAATGGTTACTGCCCTGGGAATTCCCTACACTTTCTTCAGTTTACCTTTCTCATCCAAGAAAGTAAATTTTTTTTTGTGATAGTCTAGGAGAGCATGATGTTGGTCCAACCAATCCATCCCAATTAGAAAGTCATAGGAACCTAAAGGCAAGATGTTCAAATCTGCCTTGGTGTTTAGTCCATTCATGTCCATGAGGCGTGTCTTAACCATCTCATTAACTTTTCTTCTAGCTCCTATAGCCAGCTGCAATAACTAAGATTTCTCATGATTGATTCTTGGAAAATGAAAACTTTCCACCATATTAGGATCTATGTAACTATGAATAGCTCATGAATAAATTAAAATAGCAATGGTTTGGTTGTTGATCATACCTTCCACTTCAATCATGTGGGACTGATACTTTTCTTGCTCGTTGTCAAGGGCTGCATAGATCCTTGGCACATTTATTCCCATGTCCTCCATTGTTTCAGCTTGATGCACATTGTGAACAACCCTTCCTTTTTCACTTATGTGAGGAAAATCTCTGAACATATGATCTCCTTTACAACCCCAACATTGAATAGGTGGTTGCCTTGGCCTTTGACTCCCTGTGTCAATCACTCTGGTTTCTTTAGGCGTTTGTTTTCCCTATGGATTATTTTTGAAGAATGGTGGCTTAGCTCCATTCTTCCTCACGATCCATCTTGAATTATTTTTGTCTTCCCAAGACTTTGGAAGCTAAGCCTTATCTCTAGCGATCATATAGGCGTTAGCTCACCTTGGTCCTTCAATGTCTTAGGTTCATCATACTATATCTTTTTCAGCGATGGTGACAATCCACTCAATTAACTTTGAATTTTGACTATCTCATCCTTGATGAAAGAGACTATCCTTCAATAGTTCTAGAAACCTTCTCTCATATTCATCTATGGTCATACTTTCCAAGCATGGGTAGTTCTAGAAACCTTCTCTCATATTCATCTATGGTCATACTTTCAAGCATGAGTTCAAAGAAATCTTTCATTTTCTTGTCATAGTATCTATTAGTCAAGTATTTCTTCTCAAAATACTTCTTGAATTCCCTCCAAGTAACACTTTTCTCTTTAATGTGTTGCACTTGCACAAGTTGATCCCACCACATGGAGGCCTTTCCCTTGGGTTGATAGATAAAAATTCTACCTTATACATGAGAGGAATAATTATGAAATTGAAAATACCTTCTCATGGAAAAAAACCATGTTTCTGCATCTTCATCCTTCTTGTGCTCACCATCAAATGTAGGAGGTTTAATTTTTTTTTCATTTCTCCTCATAGCTCATCCACCTTGGACCTCTTATGCCTTCTGACAGGGGATGGACTTGAGCTTCTGTCTTCTCTCTTATTGGAATGCCTTGGGGAGTGATGGTGGTGTCTGCTAACACTTCTTTCTTTTCTTTTCTCATCCGAAGGCTTGTGACTTCCATATTTTCTTAAGCCACTCTCCTCGTCCAATTTCTTTTCTATTGTGTTTAAGCCCTCCAATAAATTCATGTTGAAGTCATCCTTCTTCTCCTTGGCTCTCATAATCCTTTCATTATCATCCTTATGGATTTGGATATCCTTCTGGAAATTTTTAATGGTCTTTGCCATATTCATGTTTTCATTCCTTTCTTCTCCATGTCCATTGGATTTTGTTCCTTCAATGCCCAAATGGACATCCATCCCTCTGCTCTCATATTGCTGACTATAATTCCCCTGTGCCTCTTCCATTTCTATGGACTCTGCACTGATCTGATCTGATCTAGTTGTTGTTAATTCTACAAAATGTGCATCCATCAAAACTTATCAGGGTAACTAATTCAACAATTCATGAAAAATATGAACCATTTTGGTTCAATATATACATCAGAATTATCTCTTCTGATTTTCTGGTGTTATCACCATGACAATATTTTTAGATGAGATCCAAGTCTTGAGATACATCGGGGCGAAAGGTAGTTTGTCAAAACCACTTTTGTGAAAGTCCCAATGTCACGTGCTTGAATATGTCAAAACCACCACTCGTGGGACGAGCGACAGCTAGTCAGATCACCTTGTTTCACTCGTTCGGTACTTCACAGCCATATGATGTCAAGTGAACAACGCCATATAACGAACTCAAAAACTAATCATTTGAAATGGATTAACCACGCATGACAAACCAACGTATTTGTACGTAATCCTGTATGTGATTCATGATTGAGACTCTATAAATACCAATTCTCAAGTATTGAGGCATCATCTTATCCATAAATGGAGTAATCTTCAAATTTTGTTCGACCTTCTGATCTTTGTAAAAACATTTCAGTGTCCACGAAATTGAGGTACATGGACAAAGATACATCTAGTGAGAATGGTTCTTTTGGAAACATGGTAGTTTTAGCTATGGTTAAGGAGGGTAAGGTAATTGCACAGATAATAGCGACTAAATTTCAGACAAAACCTGCCACAGACTAGAAAATGGAAGTCAGGTTGAATCCTATTATGAAGGATCTAGTCATCAATAGGGGAGCTGTTAAGAAGAAATAGAGCAAGCGACAGAAGAAAGAAACCATAGCTGAAATGAATGAAAGTGATGGAGAGGATCAATCGGTTTGGTTAGATACTTTAAAGGAGGAGATCGCTAAGCTGAAATAAGTCCTCGAATAAAAGTAGATTTCAACAATTTTTGGTCAGATGGTAGTAGAGGTAAGGGGCCCCAGAGATGATAGGTTTGTTCTTAAATGGTCCCTTTACCATAGGATAATTGTTATTTTAAATCATTCCCTTTTTGTAACCTTGGTATTAAAATGATTACATAAATGTAGAAGCAGATTTTGGATTGTTTATTACAAGATTTTAACTGGTGGTGATATGAGTCTTGTTTTCTTTCATAGTATGCTTTTCTTGTAAGCTTATATTTCACTTCCATCTGTCTGAATTGGAGGAATATAAAACTCAGAATTTATTTATGAGATTCTCTTGGCTTAGCAACCTAGAGTATATTTATTTCTTCTCAAACCAACTCTGAATTCATTTTAAATAATGCTCTGATGCGGTTGTGTGTTTCTTTTTCCTCTAATACCATTAAAATTTTCTATTAAACTCAGACTCATCGCCTTCCAAACGACTTCACGCGCACAAAAATTCAACCTGTACACCCATATTTATCATGCACAACAACACCACAAGGTAAATCGTGCTTCAGTGCACCTATATCCACTATACATTTCTTCTTCGTCACGCCAATAACTTGCACGCACTACTTTTGCGTTGTGAACCAATATCTATTGCGCATAGTTTTGGTATCGCACACTAATATTCCACATGCATTTCTCCCTATGCATTGCACCATGATGAAGTTCAATATGCCCCCACCATGCACAATAATCTGCGCGCACCATTGACTACACTATCACAAGATAACTTATACTCATACTGTGCATGCACCAACCAAACTCCTCTGTGTTTTCCAATGCTACGCACACCATGTGCACGTTACTATGTGCATGCTCACTGCGCAATCCTAAATTTAGCACATGCATCCACACACAATATTATTCCGTGTGGTGCCACAATTTACTGCGCACACCTGTACACCAACATTTTCCGCGCGGTGCCAAAATTTTCCATGGATGCTCTATGACTTCAAATTTGGTCACTTTGAAATTAATCTTATGTGAATATTCGCTTCAACTAAACCTTTCCAGCACATCCAGGCTCAGTGTTGGAACTGAATCTCTAATACCATATTGTAACATCCTTGACCACCCATGGTCAGGCCATGCTACACGAGGGAACACTTTCGTTCTCTCATTACGGAACATACTGTAACATACCCAGTATTCAATTGAGCTATGCCACATAAATTTTCTCTTCAAACTGCATGCAATTATAACATATACATACAACACTCCTGCGGAAGATTTACAAATAAATGTAAACAAACTATTACATTTTGTAAATATATGATTTCATACTGAAATAACAGTAAACACATACATGCAACATATACAGGGAAATACCCATAAACATACAGACAATTATAATCACACATATGATAAACCGTAACATAAGCACGTAAATAACAATGCAACATGTAAATTTATCATACGATTAGTACTTGTCTTGGAAATATTGTCACCAACTGCGTACATACCATCCATGAACCTCCCATCCTTAGACTACATTGTTCATCACTCTCAACAGTGAGTCACCCCCGAGTTGGGACTAAACTCCACCCGGGTAAAGGGATTCCTAACTAGGCTAAAGGATCATAGACAACAGGAAAGACTTTATCTTAGGTGCTCACTCAACTAACAACCTGCAACTTCTCATTCCCCACATGCTTGTCCCATCCAAGGAAGTGTGCCCCTTCTCTACTCAACAGCCCTTTGACTGCCCCACTTCCCTTCCAGGGATTCAGCAGCAGGCCAAACAGGAAGTCTCAGAGCACTATAGTTGCAGTTTAGCACCTTCAGGAAATCAATTCCCAGCAATTCTCTCGCTCAGAGAATTTCTCACGGCCCTGAAAACTAGCCTCTTCAATTTCCCACAGGCCTAACAACCCGCTTCTTCAATCTTTCTCCCAAGCTAACCAGGTACACCATCAGAAAATGGTTATGGAAATAGGCTCAGATACAGTGAAATGAATGTCTAAAGGATAACTGACTGTGTGAGTGAAATGGTCATGGAATCATTGAATGGATGAATGAATGATGGAAGGAATCATGGGAGAGATTATCGTAAGAATGATGGAGAAAAAGTGTGAAAATGAACTAAGTCCCCACGATATGTATGCATGTCCCCAACTTGACACTTGTCATGTTGGAAGCTACTTTGGTCCACTTGTCCCCAACTTTAGAACTTAGGATAAAATAATTGTCCATACTTTATTTTTTAAGAATATTAATATAATATTGTTTTTTGTCTTAAGCTCTCTAGCTTATCTCTTTCCCTTAACTTTTGGCGCTCCCTTTCCCTAACTAGTGGATTTCAGTCCCCCATCTCTTTTATTGTGGTCGGTTTGCACACAGTGATGTATTTTATATTAATCATGATACATATACAAAATAGGTGCACTGGCCTTTAACATCTAGGTGCTCTGGCCTAATTCCAAAACATAAGAATCCCAACTTATAATAACTGGCTCACCAGCCTATAACACATATCATATACACAAGGCTCGTTGACCTCCATACTGCGTGCACTTTAGTTACTACACGCGGTATCCGGGAATGTGCACACTATATCATTTTACTGCACAGTAAATGTGCACACTATGCCATAAAAGGTGCATTACAAAATGATGTCAAAACATCTCACCAACTTAAGTACAGTTACATTACATTTACAATTGGGTTCGGCCAAGGGATATTACACCCATAGACTTACAAAAATTAAAAAATTATCTTTTGGTCATGCTTTAATACTTCTGCATCAAAGGATAGGGCATTGGGTGATGACCCATTGTTCTTCATATCTCACACCATACCCCTCCTCCTGTGGCCAAGGGATTTGAATCTCCTATAGTCACATAATTTTTGAAGGATGGACACTCATTCTTATGATGAACTTCCTTTCTACATGTAACCCACCATACTTTTTCACAACATAACACCATTTGTTGGCATGCAATGGTTAGACCCAGGGTTCAACACAAATTCACCAACAAAACCCTCAGATATCGATCCTTCCAGAATCACCTGCAAGAAGGTGAAGTCTTACCTGAGGTATCTATGGAAACTGCAGGAACTAGGTTTCTACAGTGATGAAGGGATGGGAGGAATTCATTCTTACCATTATTATTAGCATTCATTCATTATATCATGTGCGTAGAAACATACTAACAAGTAACATATTCATAGTAACCAAACATACATTATGTGCACACAATAAATAGAAAAAACACATCATAACACATAGACACGTCTGCAGCAACCAATTTCTTATTATATTATTCAGGACATCCATTACAAAATATGCACAGTCCACTCTTACATTATGCCTCAGAAATACAAAAATTCCTTTCCATTCTCCTACCTCTCCATCGTTCTTCGCTACTTAATTACTTTCCTACCTTCATTCTCTCATTCCCTCTTCTATGCCAAAACCCTTACATATTTATACAATTACAATGGAAATTATCCCATATCAATCGACCCAAAATTCCTAAAAACTTCAAACAATATTACTTCCTTTGCACGTGTTGATCCCTAAAAGTGTGCCAACCGTAATTCCTTCTTTTCTTCGGGTTGCGGAGTTACCAAAACTAGTCCCAAAATCCTATCCCAACACATGGCAAGGAAATTCAAGGCATGTCAAGGAAAGGCATGCCATGACAAGTCAATGCAAGGTAAGGCATGGCCTGGCAAGGAAACGCATGGAATGGCATGGAAAGGAAAGACATGGCACAGCATGGCATGTCAAGGCAAGGCAATACAATGCAAGGAAATGAAATGCAACACAAGGCAATGCAAGGGATGTAATTTCATGGCATGGAAAGGAAAGGCATGGAAATACAAGGCAAGGAAAGGCGAGACATGGAAGGGAAATGAAATGCAAGGAAATGAAATGAAATGAAAGGAAATGCAAGACAATTCAATGCAAGGAATGGCATGACATATCATGGAAAGGAAAGAGATAGCATGAAAAGACAAGGAAATTCATGGCATGTCAAGGCAAGGCATGGCATGCCATGGCAAGGCAAGGCAAGGAAAGGAAAGGAAAGGTAAGGAAATGCAAGGAAAGGAAATTCAACACAAGGCAATGCAAGACATGACATTGCATTCCATGGAAAGACATGATATGGAAAGGCATGTAAAGGAAAGGAATGGCATTGAATGACAAGGAAAGGAAAGACAATTCTAGACATAGAACAACAAGGAAATCCATGGCAAGGAAAGGTCTAGGTATACGTCTAGGTCTAGGTATGGAAAGGAAAGGGAAGGAATTGCAAAGCATGGAAAGGCAAGGCAAGGCATGGGATGGAAAGGGAAGGCATGGAAAGTTAGCAAGGCATGGGATAACATGGAATGACAAGGCAAAGAAAGGAAAGACAATGAAACAAAAGGTAATGCAAGGAATGGAAAGGCAAGGAATGACATGTAAAAGAAAGTCAAGGAATGGCATGTAAAGGCAAGGCATGGCATGGAAAGTCATGGAAAGGTAGGGAAATGCAAGGAAAGGAAAGGCTAGACATGGAAAGGGAAGGAAATACATGGAAAGTAAAGGTTTAGGTATAGGTCTAGGTCTAGGTATGGCAAGGAAACACAATGCAAGGCATGGCAAAGAAATGCAAGGCATGGTATGGAAATTCAAGGAAAGGAAAGACATGGCAAGGAAAGGCAAGGCATGTAATGGCATGTAAAGGAAAGACATGGCATGATATGAGAGGGAAAGGCATGGCATGGCATGGAAATAAAAGGGATGGCATGAAAAGTCAAGGAAATGCAGGGAAATGCAAGGCAAGGCAAGGATAGACATGGAAAGACAAAGAAACACATGGAAAGGAAAATTCTAGGTATGGCAAGGCAATGCATAGATTATAGTTATTTCTTGCAATTTCATATATAATAGAAAAGAGTGGAAATCAAAAAACTTTGAAATTCATACATTCATCAACATAAAATACAGAAACTATGAGATTCATAAAACACATTCCATGAAATGTGTATACACACACACACACACACACACATATATATATTCAACATTGTCTAAACTATACATTATTTACAAAATKTCACATCGTGCCCAATATACAAAATGACAATAGKTKCCCTAACATAAAAAACTACCATATGGTGTCCTAGATACAAAATGACAATTATTGGTCACTCATTAACCACTCCCACCATCGCCACCCTCAAGAGCATCTCATAAATTGATATTTCTTCTCTTTCTCGAARAAGAATCTTGAGTGGTTTTGCGTGTGGGTGTGGTTTGTCGCTCTGGATGTTGCACAAAGAAAAAACATTGTTATAAGTTTTTTCCTCCACAATGAATCAAAATACTTACAAAATTATACTTTGTAATTCAACATTAGAAAAGTCACCGCTAACAGTGTTGACAACCGTGAGGGTGTTACCCTCCTCCGAGACCCTAATCTCTTAGTGAGGCCACCCTACATCAGTTAAAAGGATCAAACCATGAAATTTAAACAAATATGGGTAAAATCAATTCCATTCATGATACATAAAAAATTATCATCAACACATTATCTCACCGTGAATATATCAGGAAACGTTGGAGAGTCACTTGCAGGTGGAGTGGTCAACTGTATAACTTGATTTGAGGAAACATCTATTGTGGAAACCTCAGTGGATGACAAATATGGAATTGGTTGAGGGAGTGGGTGGTGTACAAGTGCATACACTATAGACAGATGCAATGGAATAGGTGGTGCGGGTGGGTGGTCTGCGGATGCATCCACTAAGGATGCATGAGACATGAAATATGGTGGGGATTAGTGGCAATGAAACCCCATGAGCTATACAAGTGAGTGCATAGCCCTTGGCCTGGAAATAGGTAACCAAAAATCCATGGTAGGGTGCCCAAGCAGTGGACTAGTATTGTAACTATAGAAAAGGTCAGCAATCTATTGACATATTAATAATATTGTTATTAGTACCAAATAGTAAAATTCAACTAATTTGAGATTTAAACACAGTTTTACTCAATACATGATATCTGTGAAGCAAGTGACTTATCCATCCTACCTGGACATTAGGTGGACATTGTTGGACATTGTGTGGTACCACAACTTGTTGAAACACAAGAACATTATAAATTTGAGGATGCCAGAAAATAAAGAAATCACTATGGCGAATTTATCAAATGTGACACATAGTTGTGTATGCGGTACACTAAATAAGTAGGTTGCGTCTACTGTTGAATCAGTTGTGGATATAGACATTAATGCATCTATCAATGTAGAGGGTCTTTTACACTGGCACAGAAATTGAAAAATATCATACAATTAAATATCTAAATAAATACACATAATACTATATAGATATATAACAATGAAGAATATACACATGGTTAAGATACTACCTTCCTCCATTAATCTCTTATGTCCACTGGCATCCATAGGCCCATAGAAAATCTTCTTGCAACTCAAGCATCTGTGAGGCTCAAATGAACGACTACTTTGTCCATGATCCTTCTCCTTGCTGCACACTCCTCTAGGGGTTACAGTCCAACATATATCCATACCTCGCTACCTCACCTAACAACTTCCTTAGGTTCGAGATATAAGGATACAATAAAGAGAGAACACAACACCTTAGAATGCATACAATAAAGAGAGAATACAACACCTTAGAATGTGCTAAGGGTTTACCTTGAGATGGACAACATCCATTTAATATAGATAGATATAGATGTATCCATCCTCTTTTGCACAATTATAATCATTACTTATATTTACTTGGCCTTACCCGAGCAGAGAAAAAAAGAAGGTCCTTTCTGAACCATTGATGAAGATTTATTTGTAGCATCATTCGGGTAAATACAAATTGAGATTGTAGAAACATGAGCTTGTGATATAGCAACACCTAATTTTGAACCGGTCAATGCGAAAACTATTTACGGAGGACCTAGATCTCCTATGGAAGATATACTATTATGGGATCTTTTCCATGATCTTGAGAGGTCCGTTCTACTCTATCCCTATGAGCTCCTCCCCTTAAATAAAAATTTCCTCCCCGACCTATAGAATGATTCCCCGCAATTCCTATCTCAAGGATCCTCCGTTCGGCTCCTCTGGGTTTTTTTTAAGTGTTTAGGTCCTGACCTATTCTCTTTTATGGAGTGTCCTTCCCCCACCTATTTAGGGTATTTAGGGTTTTCTCTCAAAATGTGGTTACGTAGTCGGCTCCACCCACTATGACCATATGACTGGAGTTGTTCTTACATCAATTGTGGGAAGGCACTATGTATCCGATTGGGAGGATTGGGAAATTTTATCCCAATATGAAAGTAGATGTTTCTACCCTCTTTTGAACCCACTTTGGCTATAATGAGGGTGCCCTCAGCGAATAGGGTCATACCTTTCTCTAAGATGAGATTGCAATTTTCCTTTTTTTTTTGATTAACAACCAGGAACCAACCACAAACAAATGGGTGGATATAGATTTGTTTTCGACTAACAACCATGAACCAACCACAAGATTTCTTTGGGCATTTCAGACGCTACAAGTAGCTGGAACTTTGGTGGGAAATCCAACAGACACAAGGCAAATACATTCTAAACTCCAGGGAACTCCTCTCTATTTTACCATCATAGTTCCTTGGCAAGAAACTCCTATATGCAGTAACAAAAATCATCTCATTTTAGTAGTGTCTATTAGTACTCCTTGCTTGGTTATCCATCAAGCTTATATTTTGTAGCTAAATAGAGCCTTACCTTTTCCCTAGCTTAGGAGGAAGGAATAAGTGGTGGGACGAATTCTTAGGTTGGAGTGGATAAGGTATTATCAATGGGGGGATTCTGATTGTTCTTAAGGACATTTTGGGATTAGAATTCTAGATTGGCTAGAAATTTAAAACCACACCATCGGAGAACCTGCTGGAAAAATAACTCTAAAGGAAATATTTACAAAGAGATTGTGGGTTTTGAATTGGCCATTAAGAACCATACCTTGGTTGGGCCCTACCACTGGAATTAAGAGAAGGTTTGAACCATTAAGAGATATTCCCGTTATACTTCCGGGCTTTACTATTCCTTAATATGTTAACAATGAAGATCTATTCTCGTGCATGAATAGCTATGTCGGGTATTGCTTGGCCTTCCGATTCTTCTAACTATTTTGAGTTAACCATTGATTTTATATTGTTAATCTTATTCTACCTTCTAACTATATAACTATTCCATTTTCTATATTGCTAGGTTGGGAAGCGAGAGATAAGGTAGAGGAACCCATCATTCCCTCACTGTTACTGAGGAGGAACCCCACATTTGCACCCCATTGTTTCCTTCCTTCCTGCACAATCTCGATCTCATACTTAGCGATGTCAATCTTCTTCCTGTGATATTGACTAGCCAACCACATATAGGTAAGAAAGTAATGAGGGTGAGTCAGTACTGCTATTGACTATCCTATTAGTGAGTGAGATAGAAGGTAGGTGTGTTGTGATATAGGAGGGGGAACCACACATTATTGTACCCCACTGTTAGAGAGGCAGCCACAAATTGATAAGACATTAAGCCAGGCGCGTTGTGATCTAGATTTATGAGAAGAATGAAATGAAACCACAGATTTATAATATTAACACAGAGACACAGTGAACAATAACATATACAGTAAAACTTGGTTTCTATTAATTAAGAAATATGTTGAAAACTGTAAAATGTAGACTAAAAACAAGCTTGCTAGAATGGTGGTAGCTTATCTATGGGAATAAATGTGATGGCTATGCTCATTTGCAAGAAGATGAGTACAATGAGGCTATGAAGGCATTTTTACAATAAGCATGAATTCCCAAACCCTAGACATCCAAAAACCTAAACCTAGGAGATGAAGCACCAAAAGTCATGTGGGCCACTTTGGGGTAAGTTAGTACATCAACTTCCCGAGGTCATAACTTTTGCATACGATATCTGTTTAGGGTGCATGATAGCTCGTTGGAAAGGAATTGATGAGGAAATTCATTTAGGGTGATCAATTAGAGTTTTCAACTATGATTTCGGTTACTTATCATGAAAAAGAGTCGTTTAGGCCCTCGAAATGGCCCCAATAGTAAGTTGCCAAAAGCATGTTTTGAGCTAGTTGGACAAGGTGGGTGGCCACTGAGATCCTCCTGGATCAAGTTGCCCATAATTAGAGAGGCACAACCCTTAGCCTTCGACCTTGAGAACATAATAGATAGGCAGGGTAGTGAGATATTGATCCCATGATCTCTATAAGCTGAGTCAAAATAATATATCCTTCCACTTCCCTTCATGTTGATACTCGTTCGTACACCTTTGTCGATCCCTTGGCCTTCAGAATCAATAACATAAGCTTTAAAAGTAGAGAGAGTCTATTAGACAAGGTATCTACCCTTAATTAGCAGTAACAATAGGGTGATACCTTCTTATCCACAATATTGACTAGCCAATGAACTGACCGACCCATCAAGAGTAATAGAAGGAGAAACTGCCTGGCCATCTTTTGATATGAGAAATAATGAGATGAGGTGGTAACGGGTGATTGATGTTCATATGTAACTAAGACATGAAAGGTGATGGAATTGAGGAGACTCCTTCGCCTATTGCTTTATGTAACGAAGTCCCACACCGGGTCCAGGAAGGTCCTCAAATGCCTCTGACTTCACGAATGAAGGTACCTCAAAATATTATAGGCTTTGGGGACTAGAAAAATTCCAAGATTACGAGTTATTCATTCAAGCGGGAAAATAGAGGCAAGCAATAAGACATACATGAAGGAATGCAGTCAAACATGTAGGTATGCAGGAAAGCCAACAAATAAACGGGATGGCAGGAATAACCATATTTGTAAGATTTAGAGTTACTATTTCTTTCATTTTTGTGGTGGTTCAGTCCTTAACCTATGGATGGGTTTGCAACTGAGGTATAAACCATTGAAATTGGCATAAGAATTTATATTATTGCAATTTTCTCCCCACATAGAAAGGTGTCTTGATCCATATGCGGTCCTTGGTCGATGCAGGGAATTGGCTTCATTGTTATTTCGTGATTTTTGTCTTTTATTATTATATTATTAGGACCAAGGTGGGGAAAAGAAAACATAAGTGTAGCACATACCCCAACAAAGTGCCAACTATGAAGGTCAAGCATAAAAAATAAGTAGCTCAAATAGAAGCTAATAAATCTATTCATCATCTTAGAAAGCATCTCATGCTCAACACTGGATTTAAATGGCTATCCTTGACACTTTCCTTCATGTGTGTGCTTCTTTCCAACATTGGTTTGCAATTGGTTGGAAATTTCTTTTACTGAAAATGTATCAC
>SNQJ01S0004926.1:52146-66826 GCA_010110895.2 Picea sitchensis | reverse complement strand
TTTGTCGATCCCTTGGCCTTCAGAATCAATAACATAAGCTTGGAAAGTAGAGAGAGTCTATTAGACAAGGTATCTACCCTTAATTAGCAGTAACAATAGGGTGATACCTTCTTATCCACAATATTGACTAGCCAATGAACTGACCGACCCATCAAGAGTAATAGAAGGAGAAACTACCTGGCCATCTTTTGATATGAGAAATAATGAGATGAGGTGGTAACGGGTGATTGATGTTCATATGTAACTAAGACATGAAAGGTGATGGAATTGAGGAGACTCCTTCTCCTATTGATTTATGTAACGAAGTCCCACACCGGGTCCAGGAAGGTCCTCAAATGCCTCTGACTTCACGAATGAGGGTACCTCAAAATATTATAGGCTTTGGGGACTAGAAAAATTCCAAGATTACGAGTTATTCATTCAAGAGGGAAAATAGAGGCAAGCAATAAGACATACATGAAGGAATGCAGTCAAACATGTAGGTATGCAGGAAAGCCAACAAATAAACGGGATGGCAGGAATAACCATATTTGTAAGATTTAGAGTTACTATTTATTTCATTTTTGTGGTGGTTCAGTCCTTAACCTATGGATGGGTTTGCAACTGAGATATAAACCATTGAAATTGGCATAAGAATTTATATTATTGCAATTTTCGCCCCACATAGAAAGGTGGCTTGATCCATATGCGGTCCTTGGTCGATGCAGGGAATTGGCTTCGTTGTTATTTCGTGCTTTTTGTCTTTTATTATTATATTATTAGGACCAAGGTGGGAAAAAAAAAACATAAGTGTAGCACATACCCCAACAAAGTGACAACTATGAAGGTCAAGAATAAAAAATAAGTAGCTCAAATAGAAGCTAATAAATCTATTCATCATCTTAGAAAGCATCTCATGCTCAACACTGGATTTAAATGGCTATCCTTGACACTTTCCTTCATGTGTGTGCTTCTTTCCAACATTGGTTTGCAATTGGTTGGAAATTTCTTTTACTGAAAATGTATCACAACTCATCCTGACAACATTAAAGAGTCAATCCATTCTTTCCTGGCACTAGCTAGCATGAGCTCTGCCAGTGTCACCAACAAGCACCTCCTATCGAGTTAGTGCAATAAAAATACCATGGTTCACTAGAATCTGAGTCCAAGATGATAAAGTTAACTGTGCCTATTGCAAACCCCTTGTAATGGGAGGATGTTGGGTAGGGGGGTTAGGCCTTCACCTAGGGGGATGAGGACCTAGCATGGGGTCTCTCCTAGCCCACTCTTTGTCTTGTGTGGAATCTCGAGCCACCCCTTAGAAATAACCAATGTCTAAGTACTTCACATGGTGACCCAAAATAAATTCCACCCATAATTTCCTCAAAAAATATAAAGGCACATCATATTATTGCAGAGAGGTTTATCAAATACCATGAACCACCTATCCATCAAGTTGTCAAAAAATCGATATTGGATGCACTAGTCCATACAAATGATTTTTTTGTCGAGAGGTGGTTGTACTCTAGTTCGAGGATCAATGAAAAGCGACATCAAATCTTGTTTTGAAATATTCAAGTATCTAACATGGTTTCTATCAATTGCAGTCTTATAAAACTTGAACATCCTAGCCACATATTCATAAATAGTAGTTAATTTCCCTTCGGAATTTGTAATGGTCGATACAATGAAATCCAATGAACTGGCCAAAGACAATCGGGTAGGTTCTCTTGTGCCCCTTAATTCATGAACAAGTGATCTCAAGGTGGTCAACCCCTAATCAATCTGTATGTTTATGTTTGGTGGTTATGGTGGATTGCAGTCTTCTTCTTGTGTGTGTATTTTATTTTCTTTGGGTTCGATCTTAGTCATATCTACAACAATTTAATAAGTAATTACACATAAATTAGATAGGTTTATTTAATTAAAATAGACAATTACAAAAAACATCCAAATACATATTTAAGAAATTAAAAAAATAATAAAATAATCATGCACACATGCATTCATTATTTTATATTCATAATAGTTTTTTATCTGAAATTGAAGGTTGTGAAAAATGCAAGTGTAATTTTTATGTGTCTTGGGCAATTGATCAATTTGCAAGCATGTAGGTTTTTAATGAGTTTTGGAACTTAAAATTGCAGAAATAACAGAGATTAACCACCATCAATAAATACACATAACACAACAAATGATAAAGAAGTTCACTCCTCTCTTGGGATACATCTCCTGATCCATCTTCCAATGGTCCTCTTTCATTAAGTGTTCAATATGTGAAATACAATGATTTATAGTGTTCAAACTGCAAAAATAATGGCTCTAATGGCTCAAGAATAGCCAAAAACCCTTGTCTAGCCTCCTTCTCCACATGATTTGGCTAAAAAATGAATAAGTTATCCTTCCTAGAAGTTTCTCCCTTCTCCTACAACAAAATCCTCCTCCAAAATGCACACCTTGTGACAAAACCTGGCTCATGCGCTCAGAACCTAGCTTTACGCACAGTTCGAGTGTGTGGGCGTTTTTGGTGCATTGTCAGTGAAATTGTAGCACCTAACTCCAGAGGTCGAGGTTGCATGGGCCATGTGGATGTAGCCTGAGATAATTGTCTACCCTCCTCGGTTATACCCCTGATTCCATACTCTTAGCCATCTAGTGTAGTACATGGACCAGGTAACCATCATTTGGGGCTTAGCCCTGACCCAATCGTCGAACCTTACACCCTTTTAATTCAAAATGAATCCACGCCATATAGTGGGTAACTAACACCTATAGGTGGGCTAGTAAAACAACCCATGCTAGTCCACTCTTCCCCATAGGTCACATGATCGAACCCTGCGGAGGTCTGACTTAACATTTTAATGATTGGCGAGGTGGCACATGGCACCGTTTCATTGGTCCAACTTAGAAACCATTCAACACACCACTTCCACATGTCAACATACCGTTGGTCAACATCATCACCTTGCCACATCATCCCTATGTAGTCATAACGGCCACATGTCCTTTCCACATCAGCCTGTACACACTATACAGACTCCATAGTCAACACAAAATTTGCTTGTTGGGGAAAATGGAAAGAACACCATAAATTTTCCATAAAGACTCCATTTGAGCCCATTCAAGTTGCATTGGATTCATGAGGATGATATCTATGTAATGGTACCATTTTCAATCACTTTCAAGCACTTTGATTTTGGAACACTTTTCTGATCCCCCGGATCACTCCTCCCCATTGGAAGATTTTGGGCCTCCAAAAGACTACTTTCAGTCAACATATAGATGAGAGTACAATTCCCTCACCCTTCCAACCTTAATACAATTATATTTTCTTGTATTTTTTCCTTTGAGACCAACACAAAGGTACTCCACATTCTCTCATTTTGAAATTCTTGTCTTTCTGTCAAGGATGGTATCTTGTTGCAATTTTGAAAGATATTCTGGTGAGAAGTCATCTATTGAAGGAATTTGAACATGCTATCCTTGATCCTCAATTAAAGGAGTCTCATATAATCTTAAATTCTCAGCATTAACAACTGCATACATTTGCATACAATGAGGCAAATCCAAATAGAAGGCATTGTTACCAATTTTTTCAAGAATCTTAAAAGGTCCATATCTGATTGGTTTTATATTTTTACCTTCTCCTTTAATCCTCTTGTTGCTAATGTAAATCGAAAATTCATTTCCAACTTCAAAATCGTGGTCAACACGATGCTTATCATGTCTTGTCTTATACTTGGCTTGTCTCTTTTCCAACTATTCTTGTATCATTTGATGCACCAATTGAATTTTCTCAATGATCTGCTTGGCCTTATCAATGTCACTACGACCATCATTAGTATCATCCATACCAAAGATAAAATCTAAAGGACATTTTGGAAATTAACCAAAACATGCCTCAAATGGAGCAATGATGATTTTAGAGGCTAAATTTTGCTCATGGGCTAATTTTCCATGGTTTTTCCAAAAATGAGATTCGCTATTTTAAAAATGATTCGCCCAAATTCTATAGGATAAAATTATTTTACCTTAAAAATAGCCAAAATTTTATAAAAACTATATAAAATACTTAGAAATATGAATATTTAAAAAAAAATATCGCCAAACATTTATAGTTGACATATGAAGGATTAGTAATATTCGCCAAGGTTTCTACATTTTAAAATAAATTTCCATCCTTAAAATCATCCCTGAAATGGAGATGTTTGAGTTGATGAATGCTTAGTTTGGTTATAAGCATGTTGAATGTAGTGTAGGTGCTCATCCCAAATATCAGGATGTTTTTTGCAATAACCACGGAGAAGATGTACTATTGTTCTATTCACCAATTCTGTCTGACCATCAGTTTTTGGATGGAATGTTGTGCTCTTTTTCAACTTGGTGTCGATAAGTGCCCATAAGCTTGACAAAAAGTTCCCAAGAAATCTAGAATCTCATTGACCAGGACCTTTTCA
This sequence comes from Picea sitchensis, assembly GCA_010110895.2. Taxonomy (NCBI): domain Eukaryota; kingdom Viridiplantae; phylum Streptophyta; class Pinopsida; order Pinales; family Pinaceae; genus Picea; species Picea sitchensis. The sequence continues at coordinate 62,390 of SNQJ01S0004926.1, read as the reverse complement.
AATGACCTTTCAACCTATCCATTGATTCTCATCGATCTCTCACCAGATGTATCAGTCTTTATCCAAGATGCTTCTTTATTGTACACTTCTTCTTAAAGTCATTTGAGAGACTTTATATTTTTCTTGCCACATGAATTATCTTTCTAATAGAATGTATTATATTCAACCATAATTGATCTAGTTGTCCAACCAAATTAGGCACACATGGACCAACAAATATATCTTTCAAATTTTCTCTGTCACAACCATTGTCTCTGAAATTTCGGTTTCCATTCTTTTAATTTTCAGATTTGTACTCAATCTATCTTCATCATCACCTCACTACTACAAATTTTTCCATTCATTCCATTTATTTCTCACGTAGTAACTATTCTAATACCAATACATAACCTGCATTGTTCCTAGGAAGATAAAGACCTGCAATAAACTATGTCAGATCCTGCATAGAGTTATATCATTAAACCATGATGATGTCGATGCTCATATTCAGTTTTATGTGCTTCAATGCTCATAGGAGCATCAACAAGAATGGATTTTATCTCTTCCCTAATTTCTCCTTCCCTTCTTTGTTTTTAATTCTTCTTTGAGAAGGAGTTTCAGTGTATCATTAAAATAGGATTGAAAAATTTATGAGATAATCATCACTCGATTCTTTTGGTTGTTCGAATGTTGAAGATTCATCATCAACATCACTATTATGTGCACTAAAAGATTCTTTATCTTTTTCTTGAGAATATTCCTCGATTAATTTCCATTTGTTGAGTAAAGGATAATCTTCATGTATGACATTATCAAGTTTTGGAGTTGTGTCAGATTTTTCTTTAGGAGTTTTGATATCTTGAGTTTGATCTACTTTATATGCATAGCTTTGATTATTATATTTCTTATTAGAAGTTTTACCCACCAATCTCCTATTATTAACTTCATCAATTTCAGGAGCAATATTTTCATCGTTTTTCTTGTTTGGTACTTTAGATTTTATTTTCCATGTCTTCTTATTCTGTTTGTTAGGGATTCATATGTTTAGGGATTGCATTGGTAATCTACATTCTTTGGTTTTATGACCATATTTGTTACATTTTTTACATTCAATATTGAAGTTTTGCAAAGGAGTAAATGAGTTGTAGTTTCTCTTCTCTGTATTGTACATATTGTTCTTATATCTTTGGACATTTCTATTATTTTATTTTCCATAATCTTTGTAGTGTACTGCTTTATGTCGAAAATTATTGCAAGAGTAACAATATCCAATAAATAGATATTTATTAGGTGGATTCCTTATGGTGATTATATTCTTCCTGCCATTTATTACTTTAGTAGGGAATGTTGATTTATGTTTATGTGGAACAATGTTTAATGGTATCATATTCTTCTTATTATCTTATCTTCTTAAGGAGCCCTTTAGAGAATCTATATAACTAATTGGTATTTTGACAGATCCTTTTCATGTAGAAGTTGAGTCTTGGGTGTATCCCAAACCAATGTTTTTGTTTGGTGACCTTTGGCTACTAATAATTTCATCCAATGTATTTGAACTATTTCCAAAGTTTGATCTCTTATTTTCTTTCTCAAGTTCACTTTTTAGCAGCTTGATCTCAGCTTCTAGTTTCTCGCACGCTTGTTTTTTATCACTTAGTTGTTTTATAATGATTTCTTCAGTTTTATTAGCTTCCAAGAGCTGGGACTTCAAATCATTGATGTTCTATTATGACTCCTTGAGGGTTTTGGAAACTTCCCTCTCTCTTGATTTAGTATCTTCTTTAATCTCTAGAATATCTCTTCTTAGTACCTTGTTTTGTTTTTTAGTTTGTCCTAGTTCTTCAATTACACTAAGGATTTCTTCTTTGAAGTTCCCTTCTTCTTCATCTTTTGAATGTTTATCATCTTGCATTTTTATTCCCATAAACAAAATATATGAATCTTCATCTTCACTTATGTATGAAGAGTTGATGTCTTCTTTAGAGTATAATTTTTTCTTTTTCTTATAAATTTTTTTCTTGTATTGGTTTTCCTGGTTGTGAATTTCTTCATCATTTTCCTCCTATATGGGATAGGGACATTTGTTGGCAAAGTGTCCAATTCTTCCATAGTTGAAACATTTGAAAGGTAACTTTCCTTTATATTTTCCAAATTCTTTCTGGAGTTTCTTTATAAAGTCGACCTCTTCTACATCTGATCTCATTGGTATTTTTATCCTACCTCATCTTTGTCTTAGATTATTTAAAAGATGTTTCATCTTTTGTTGATTTATCATTCCATGTTCTCATTTCATATGTTGTAAAAGTTCCATGAAGTTGACCAACTGTGAGTGTTCTTAGATTAGTTCCATGAAGTTGATCAACTGTGAGTGTGCTTAGATTAGTTCTATTTTCAATTATAGAAATCTTTGCATCATATCTCAGAGGTAATAATCTTAGTATTTTTTGTACAATAGGTTTATCTATAATTTCTTCTCCCATCGCTCTAATTGAGTTAACCACTTCATATACCCTGTGAAAGTATTCAACAATATTTTCTTCTTCTTTCATTTTCATATTTTCAAACTGAGTTCTATAGATATGTAGTTTGGCTTCCTTGACTTTTTCATCTCCTTCATATACAACCTCCAACTTGTCCCATATTTCTTTGGTTGATTTACAATACATAAACTTTACACATATAGAATTAGTCGACCCTCCTAGAATTCCATTGACCTCTCTTGAGTTGTTATTACATATTTTCTTTCCTGCAGCGTCTGGCGGTGGAGTAGTTGGTGCAGTGTAACCATCTTCAACAGATTTCTAGATATAAAAAAAAGAGCCAACATGGATTTTTTCATTATTACCTTCCATAGATCATAGCCTCCTCCATTGAACAATGGTTCTTTGTTGTTATACATTCCCTCTTGTTGATCCATCTTCAGGATCTACCTTTCAGTTCTTAGACTATGTTTAAGGCACCAACTCTGATACCAATTGTTGGAATAATGAGAAGGGGGGGGGGGGTGAATCAGTATTACCCTTTTTAACAATTAGTAGTTGGTTTTTATATTTCATTGATTACCACAATGAATCAACAATGAATTGTATGAAAAATAAATTATATAAATATATTTAACATCAATTACAAGGTTTATAAAGAATAGTGAAGGATACCAATCCTCTTTATAGCACCAACTCTAGGAGACACCAATCCCCTTCTTTAGGCCACCAACCCTAGGAAGAACCAACTCCCTCATCTTTAGGGCACCAACCCTAGGAAGCACCAACTCCCTTGTATTTAGGGAATGAACCCTAGGAAGCACCAACTCCCTTGTATTTAGGGAATGAACCCTAGGAAGCACCAACCCCCCTATCATTTACAATTTTCTTAGTAAGGATATGAATCCTTCCATGCTCCTCCCTTCCACCCTCACTGCATAGGTATCTTCAACCTCCATTCTTGTAATCTACTTCTGCTTTTGATCTTCTAATCTGGACTGCAGAGACCCTTTCTTCTCATCACTCTTTCTCGTTTATATATTCTTCCAATTGGTGTGAGCTATGAAACATTGTGTCCTTTTGTTTGGAACATCACACCGTTTAATTTAACAATAATCTAGTTTTATTTATTTATTTATACAAATATTATCAAGAATCCATTTCAATTTAATGAAAATGATTTTCATTAATTGATCACAGGGATCGATCCATTTCATTTAACTTAATTTCATGTTTCTGCAAATATTGTAGAAATCAAATTCTATAGAGGTAGTTCCTTCAAACCATTTACATGTGACCATCTGCGCAAAAACATGGGCATATTTTCTAAGTTATGTTACCAATGCCTTATGGCTTATGTGTTATTAACCCATGACTCGGGGATAGAACCTAGTTCATCGATTTTGACGTTCGATGATTTTTCTTTGACAATCATCTATTCTTCTAGAGTTTTCAATTTCTTGAAATGGTTAACTCTCACATGGGTTGATCCAATGGCTGGCATGATTCCTAAAACCAAATCAATGATCTAGATCGAATCCTTACTCATTATTTTACTACTTAATCCATAGGTTATGACTTAATCAATGGTTGAGATGGATGGCTCTTATTTACTTCAGAACTTTGGCTTTCACAATTTCCAGTATTTTGGAGTTGCAATTCCTCCAAAGTGATTAGCTACCAAATATGTCTTAAAGTGGTGATGATCGCTTGCTGTCAGTTAACACCTCCACTTATTATATCCTTCCATTATGATTAATCATTAGTTGGGAATTCTCCCGAATTAGATCAACGATTAGCGTTAACTTTGGCCTTTTGTGCTTCAGGTGATTTGTTCTACACACACCTTCAATCTTCCGAGGTTCATTTCTCCGAAGTAGATCATATGGTTGGATTTCACTTTGCATGATCAACGGTTATCGATCATTTCATAACTTCAGGATTTTGGACATTTTCTGGTGGAGAAACTCCCAAAGTACATACTCCTAGAGTGACATAGCTGTGGATGTCACTTGTGACTTGGCACTGGTTGAATGGTTGCCACGTGTCACTTAGATTTGTGACTTACACATGCTTAAAATGCCAATTTCATCTTGACACTTGTAATCATCTTATTTCTCCACGTGTCCTTGATGACATGGTCTGTTTACATGGATCTCCTAATGTGTGTGCTATGTGTCTTCACTTTGTGACTTCAGAACTTTAGCCTTGAGGTGAATTTACATGTTCTCAACAAATTCTCGCCGAAGTGGTCATCACCGAAGTTGACCATGATCATGATCCAACGGTCATTATGTATTCTCCATATCTGATGGTCCTTCTTTATGGCTTACTCTGTCCTTCCACTCAACTTGATTCAATGGTTGAGAATGTTCTCAAAGCATATCAACGATCAAGGATGATTGTGGGGTCCTCAACTAGCACGACGTTTAAAACTATCATCGATTTCCGTAATGGAAACTGCTCGTTTAGTAGTGGAACTAATGCCAACCATATATCTATTTGTGGGTGACCATCAACGGTCGGTGTGGATTTTGGAACCATAACTTGCAAGTGGTTTATCCTGTCGCCCAAACTCCACAATTGAAGTTGTGCGATTTTTGGTGGCTCAACCATAGTCGTCGATGTTTTAATCAATGCGATATGATGGTCTAGACTAATTGCAGGATTGGAAATAACATGTAATTTAATTATCCCTTCGCGCTCCGCAATCAATCTCTTCCCTTGATCTAGTGCTTGTGTATACAATGGTCCTAGCTTTTCCTGTGGGGATTTTTATCCCGATCATGTTTCTTCAATGTGCTTTCCCTTCTAAGATTCATGTGCATCATCGGTTATTGACATCAATGACAATACATCAATGACAGTATATCCAACATACTATTCAACATATCTCTCATGCATGACATAATTACACTGAAGAATAAATGAAGCACTAATAATAGGCCTAGAAAGCATATCGACAACCTTGTTATAATTTTCTTTCTTATACCTTATCACCAAGTAGAATTGTTGCAAGAAGCCCATCCATATGAAGTGACTTTCTTGTTGTAGCTTAGTTTGTGATTGCAAGTATTGCAAAGGTTGTTGATCAATGTGAATAATAGTTTCCTTTCCTAACAAATAATGTTTACACTTTTTCACACTTTGTACCAATGCATACAATTCCTTGTCATATGTAGGATAATTAACCACATCACCATTAAAAGTTTCATAATGATATCATATGAGCTTACCATGTTGCAACAAGACTACTCTCATGGCATAGTAACTTGCATCTGTTTGTATCTCAAACGACTGCCTTAAATCAGTAAGTGCAAGAACTGAATTTGAACTGATTCTCTCCTTCAATGCATCAAAATATTTTTTTTTCTTTCCTCCCCATTTGAAAACTTTCTTAATGCTTGTTAAAGCATGTAATCGAGCTGCAATTGAAGAAAATTTAGAAATAAACATTCTCCAATATGGGGTTTCTCCCAAAAATCTTCTAACCCCTATTACATTTTTGGGCTTGGGCCAATCTAAAATGAATTTGACCTTTGAGGGATCTATCTTCAATTTCCCCCCTCCAACAATATATCCTAAGTAAACTAATAAGGTCTTTACAAACTCACATTTATACATCTTTAAAAACAAATTTTATTTCTTCAAGACATCTAAGAATTGTTTCACATGCCTAATATGTTCTTCTTGATATTTTCTAAAAATCAATATGTCATCCAAGTAGACAATTATAAAATCATCAAGAAAAGGCCTTAAAACATCATTCATAACTCTCATGGAATTATGAAGCCCAAATGGCATAACCATCCATTCATACAAACCTTGATTTGTTTTGAAAGTTATCTTCCATGTGTCTCCTTCAACAATCCTAATCTGATGATAACCACTCCTCAAGTCCAACTTAGTGAAATACACAACCTATTTCAATTAATCAAGAAAATAATCAATTCGAGGAAGAGGGTAATGATTCTTTACCATAATCTTTTTGAAGGCTCTTAAATATACACACATGTTCCATGTACCATCTTTCTTTGGTACTAAAACAATTGGTGACCCGCATGGTGATGTTCTTGGCATGATAACCCATTTTTCAAGTGACACTTGGATTTGTTTTTTGATTCCAGTATTCTCCATGACTGGCATCCTGTACATGCCAATGTTTGGAAGAGGACAAACTTGTTTCAATTGGATCTCATGTTGGATACCTCTATTAGGAGGAAATCCTTTGGGCTCCTGAAACATGTAATTATCTTTGTTAATAACCTCATACAAATCATATTTTAACTTTACATCACATCCTTGGAAAGATTATTTTTCAACATTGTATTTGGGTTCGATCATCAAGAGTGCAAAGTTCTTACTAGCATTGACTAACCTCTTCATTTGTCCAGCATTCACAAGTGACAAATTCAACTTCTTAGTATGTACTCTAACAATGTACTCAACTTCATTTTTAAACAAATGATATTTTTTCTTATGACAATGAAAGATGGCTCTTCTATCATATAAATATGGACTTCCCAAAACAATACCACAAATATTCAATGGACTGGCATCAAGCTCTACCTCATCTATAAAGTTTACAATGATGGAAAATCTTAATTTACATCTCTTAGTCACATGAAAGTTTTCATTGTCGCATATCCAACCTAAAGGATATGGTTTAGGATGAGGAGTTGTTTCCAATTTTATTTTCTTGACAGTGTCTTCAGAAATGGGGTTTTCTTGTGAACCAGTATCAAATAGAATATATATCTTGGTATGCTTTGAAATAACCCTTGTGTGGAAAATATTTGTTCTTTGTTTTTCATGTTGACTTTCATTGAGCCTACTACTTGAAGAACTAGTACTGACAATACATTCATTACCTTTAAAACCCATGGTTGTGATCTTAGTTTCATCTCCATAATAAGATCCTAAATCATGTTCTGTAGTTGAATCAGTCTTTGGTTTCCATTTGTTGTTGAACTTTTTGGGTTTCTTTTCAGGATCAAGTTGCCAATAATGGTCTTCATCATGGCCTTCTTTTGAACAATGTTTAAATGAGATTTTTTCTCCCTCTTTCTTGATTGAATCATTCTTCTTTCCTTTTCCTTTGAATTCCCCCTTTCCTTTTTCTCCATTATTAAATGGCTTCTTTCTACCCTCTTGAAGATCATTCTTCGTTCTTGGTTCTAAATGAGTTTCCTGTACACAAACTTCATCTAGTATTGTAGGTTTAAACATGAGAATTGTGTGTCTCAAATAACTATGCAATCCTCCAATATATTTGAGTAGAGTATCTTGAGAGGATAAATATATACCCAAAATCAAATCTCTTTTTCTAAATTCTTTAGTATAGATTTGCACATTTTTCCCTTTAGCTTGCCTAAATTTTTGCCAATCCATAATATCTTTCTGCATGTATGTTAATGGACAAATTTCCTTCTTATTGAAATAATAAAATCATTCCAAGAGGATAAAACTTTACCATGTTTATTCATGTCCTCTTGAGTTTTTGGTTCTCACCAAATGAGTGTTGCACTTTCCAATCTAAGAGAAGCAGGGTGAATCTTGGTTTCATCATCTTGGATTCTTTGTATCCTGCAATACACTTCAATATGATGAACCCAATTATCCAATCTCTCAGCATTTACCTCCCCATTACACATAGGAAATTCAAACTTAATATCAAGCTTAAGCAAAGGATTTTTACCATGTTCCTTTGGAGAACTTGCAGATGTTTATGAAAGGGTAGAAGAAGTTGAAGATGGGGATGAAGGAGGTGGAGTGACATCATTCCCTCCATCACCTTTTGGAGTCTTATCACCATTACCTTCATTACCTTTTGGAGGATTTGAGCTCTCTCCTTGTAACCTTGTATTCCCTCTTCATATAACACTTTCACCATTTTTGTCATATCAAAGAAGGATTTTATGAAAGTTTCTTCATATGAAGTGAGGGTTTCATGACTCTCCTCATGAGCCATACTTGGTGAATGTCTCCTTGAAACTTGAGGTGAATGAATTTTTATCCTTATTGAAATTTGAGAACTTGGCTCCACAAGATGTCCTTCTCCTCTTGTAAGCTTCAACCTTGTAAGCATCAGAAAAACACTTGCAAACAAATCAAACCTTCACCATAACCTCAACTCTAATACCAACTTGATCTAAAATTGAAGGTTGTGCAAAATGCATTGGTAATTTTTATGTGTCTTGGGAAATGGATCAATTTGAAAGAACATAGTTTTCTAATGAGTTTTGGAACATAAAATTGCAGAAACAACAGAGAATAACAACCATCAATAAACACACATAACACAACAAATGATAAGGGAGTTCACCCCTCTCCTGGGATACATCTCCTGGTCCATATTCTAATGGTCATCTTTCATTAAGTGTTCAATATGTGAAATACAATGATTTACAGTGCTCAAACTACAAAAATAATGGCTCCAATGGTTCTAGAATATCCAAAAACCCTTGTCTAGCCTTCTTTTGCACTTGATTTGGCMAAAAATTGAAGAATTTATCCTTCCTRGAAGTTTCTCCCTTCTCCTATAGAACAATCCTCCTCCAAAATGAATACCTTGTGCCAAAACSTGGCCCACATGCTCAGAACCTATCTCTGCACATAGTTCGRGCATGTGGGCTCTTTTGGCACACCGTTAGAAAAGTTTTAGTGCGTAACTYCRAAGGTCGAGGTCACATGGGTCATGTGGTTGTGACCTTGGATAATCGTCCACCCACATCGGTTTTTCCCACGATTCCAGAATCTTGTCCACGTGGTGTAGTATGTGGGTTGTGTAACCACGGGTTGGGGATTAGCCCCRACCTAATCGCCAAACCTTCCACCCCTTTAATTCAAAATGAAACTGCACAATATAGTTGGTAAGTAACACCCATAGGTGGGCTGGTAAACAATCCCAAACTAGTCCACTCGTCCCTGGAAGTCATGTGATCAAACCCTTTGGAGGCCTGACCTAACATTTCAATGGTCGACACAGTTCCACATGGAAACCCCTGATTGGGCCACATGACACCTTGTCGTTGCTCCAACTCAACACCCAGTTAGCACACCACTACCAAGTGGCAACATATCGTTGTTCCACATCATCACCTTACCATGTCAACCCTATCCAGTCAGCCCTGCCATGTTTCCTTGCCACATTAGCCTATACGAACTGCAAGTCAACAAAAAATTTGCCACTTGGGGAAAATGGACAAAGCATCACAACTTTCCATACTGACTCCATTTGATCCCATTCAAGTTGTGTTGGATTGATGAGGAAGATATCTACGCAATGGTACCATTTTCTAGCACTTTTGAACACTTTGATTTCTGAGCACTTTTTTGATCCCCCAAATCAAATTTCCATTTTATATTGTGAAAACTATGACAATTTGAAAGATAAAGAATATATTATAAAAGAAAATATGTTGATGCCATCAAGAAGGATGATGAAAAAATATAAATATTTCCATTGAATGATGAAGACCCAAGATAAGTGTTTATAGAGTTTGCAAAGTTTCTAAGCATGGTTAAAGAAATGAAGTAAAGTGTTTACAATGATTTATAGATAAGAGTTGAGTGAGGCATACAATGCAATGATGTTATCCTTCTAGAAAAAAAGTGAAGATTATTAGAGAAATTTATGAACAAGAAAATAGAATATATGGATGTGCACTTATGACAAAGGTATTACAAACAACAATTTCATTTGAGGAAACTAGAGGAAATAAATATTAGAAACAACCTATGAATGTAGAATATGATGCAATGATGAAGAACCAAACATGGGAT
>SNQJ01S0004926.1:33371-51197 GCA_010110895.2 Picea sitchensis | reverse complement strand
GATCAATATCTATTGATCCTTTGGTGAGACAAAGTATAGAGAAACAAATGAAGCAAGAAAAGAAGAAATGTGGATTCAAAATGTCTTATTAAAGTTTGGATTTACACAAAATTCTACAAATACTATATTTTGTGACAATGAAAGTGCGATCTAGGTTGCAAACAATCTAATTTTTCATGCTAAAATAAAAAATATTCTGATTTATATTCATCTGAGATATTTTCCAAGCTCAAGTTGTCAAATTACAATATTGGTGTAGTGATGAAACAATTGTTGATATTTTTACCAAAAGTATGACTAAAGATAAATTTTTGAAGCTACCAAGTATGTTGGGCATGTTGGGGGTTGATATTAAGGGAGGAATAGATGCAAAATGTATTGTCTTTACTTGTTTCTTTTCTCCTCTCTAGCTTAATGAAATAGAAAACATGAGGCATGGTCTATGAAAATGGGCACAACTTGCACCCATGGTCCCTTAAAAAGGCATGATAGTAATGTGTGTGCAATCCTAGGAACATGCACGTGTTCTTAAGAACGCACACATGTTCCTGAAAACGTGCTTATTTGGTACTCTAAGTTAAGGTTTGGAATGTTTCAAACCTCTAACATTGGTAGCACTTGGGATTTCATAGGAATGTGCATGCACTACTTCTCACCCCCTTTCCACTTTATTGTCCACCAACTTCGTGCACTCACCTATAAATAAAAAATGAATTAGGAAAGAATAGAGATTCTAATGGGAAATGAAAGGTCAAGTCTTTTATCTTTCACATTACCTCCTATCTCTATCTATATATTCTTGTAATTTCACTTACAAATTTTTTTTTGGCTTGCCAATAGATGCATTGTAACCTGAAATCAAGATCGAGCCTCCATTCAAGGCTCGTTTTCTTGTTTAGGATTTTCAGGGTAAATCTTTGACATTTTCAAATGGTTTAATATATTAGCTGGTATGCTAGATTAATTGTGCATTTTAATTATTGGTATGTGTTATTCAATGTTCTTAATAGCTATGTAAAAACATCACTCTTAGGAAATCAAACAATATTTCAAAATATTTAACTTTTCTTTATGGAAATTTTTTATAACTAAAACAAATCACTTATTCTAACATTGTTATGTTACATGTTTTCGAAATGTAATGTACATTTTTGCCTAAAGATGTAGGTTTAGTATCAAAAGGATCAAAATTATTGAAACAAATTTGTATTGTTGTAGATAATATTTGGTTCTTATGAGCCACTATTTTTCCATATTTTTAAATGTTAATTTTATATTTTTCTAAAACTAATAAGTTAGTGAATTCGTGAAATCGCAAGGTATTTTTCCATATTTTTTAATGTTAGTTTTATATTTGTATCAAATTAATAAAGTTAGTGAAGTTGTGAAATAGCAAGGTCCAACATTATGACCATGTTTGAGGGTCTTAATATAATCAATCTTTTCTCTACTCGTACACCACATAATTTGTTTTCTAGATGGGCTAGTTAATAAAATGTTAAGCTAGAAATAAGAGACCTATCTATTTTAGAATTATGATATATGTACAAATAAAATCAATAAAAAAATAGGAAGAAATATTTTTTTCTTAAAAAAGCATGTATGTTTGAAATTGGCTTACAAATCTCTACAAGTGTGTAGAATTTGTTCGTCAATGATTATGTGAATCATATTTAAAAAATCAGTACAAAACAAAGATAAGAAAAAGGAGCTATGAAAATGGATGTGTTTTTTGCAGCTCAAACTATCAAGTTTTTCTATCCAAATCTAAAATCAAAGTAGCTAACTCATCTAACATGTAGAGAAAAAAATGTAGTCCCGTGATTTTTTTTTTAATTTTCATCAATGCACCTGCATTAAAAATGTGCACACATTAATAAAACACACACATTTCTATTACATATATTCATAAATTTGCGAAATTTCCATTACCTTTAATATTGAGACCTATTTTAGAACCTATGTTTCACAAGGAAATGTTTAACATTAGAATCTATTTTCCTCTCCTAGGCATAGACGTACTAGGCATGTCCTCTTTGTGCAAAACCACATAATGGTGCCTATAATACCACTTTGGGGTCAAACATCCCATAGAAAGGGCACATGTCATGATTGGAGGCATTGTTTAAAATGATTAACATCTAAAATGTTTTTTTTCCTAAGTAAGGACCTTCTTTTCATTTTTTACCATGTTCTATGCCCCTAGACCCATCACTATTGCCCAAAACCAAATAATGGGAGACATATTCCATATCCAGCTTAGAGGACTCATTTGAGGATCTTGAGTTGAAGAAAATTCAACAATATACCAATGAAATTATTTTCCTTCCTCGACCATGTTTCAGGCCTTGTGATCCATCCTTGGTGTAAAAAATATTTTAATCGCATCCAAATCCAACCTTGATGACAAGCACACCCTAGACATGATTTGTGCAGTTGTTGTTCATTGTGATTGATCCTAAGAAGAAGCATCTAGGGCTTAAGTACAAAGTGTGTTCCCTCCTTAATCATAGGGATAGAGTTGTATAAGACCTTTGTTTAGGGTGTAAGCCCCTTGTTTCCCTTGACCATGTTTATACCTCGAAGACCATTTCTAACACACAAAACCTAATCATGGCTTTTCTATCCCACTCATATGCTAAAGAAACATGATCATGTCTAGGAGAATGGTTCATGGTGTGAGACATAGATATATTCTCATTTAAATCATATGTTATGAGTTAAATTTTAATCATGCCACTAATATATTGTGTGGTCATTCAATGATGTGCTCAACACTATAACCATAGAATCTTTACTACTTGTAAACGTTGTTCATCGTGACTGATCCCAAGAAGCATAATTTAGAGAGAAAACCCATTATACTCCTGATGTGACCTTGGAAAAATCATTATACACATTTATCATGCATATCTATCCTAATGATGGCGCCCATAATTCCCTTGGAGGTGATTGTTCACCAAGAGAGGTCAGAAGTAGAGCATCAAGGACTTGTCCATGAAGCTTGAGGCCGAGAAGCAAGGTTTAAGAATAGAGTATCTCGTTTCCATCCCTTGACTATGGCCATGGACCTTACACCCATATATTATTCCCAATACTTGATAATGTAACCCATATTTAACTAAAATGTCAAGGACTCCCTAGGGAGCATAGAAAATTTGGGGGGCTATATATCACCCACGGGATATTTTTCCATGCTTTTCCCCAAAAAACGATTCGCCCATTTCGATTTTTTCTAAAAACGATTAACCAAAATTTTATAGAATAATTATTTTTTACCTCTGAAATAGACCAAATTTTAATAAAAAGTATATAAAATCCTTAGAAATTTGAATAGTTTACAAAAATATCGCCAAACATTTTATAGTTTCCATATTAAGGACTAGTAAGATTCACCAAGGTTTCTACACTTTGAGATAAATTTCTATCCTTAAAATTAATCTATGTTATGGAGGGATTGTGTTGTGGTTTCTACATGTTGTTTAGAGTGCACAAGATCAATAAGGATCAATAGGTATTAAAGACACTACACTACAGGAGAACACCTTGTAGTGGAGGTTTTTGTGTAGGTTTTTAGTGTTACAAGATTTGGAAAAAAATTCAAAAATTTTCAAAAATACCTCTACTACAACCTATTCTATTTGAAGTGGAGGTATTAACAGATGTTCCATATAAATAAAAATATTTGGGTGAGTGGAGGTTTTAGCGGAGGTTTTTTGTCAGTGCTTGTATTGGTAAAATGCACCAATGCACTCTTATGCAACCTACACCGATGTGTGCATAAACTTCAAAATCGTTGGTGCTCTTGTTATTATTATGCATCAATTCTATTATATATACATGCTTGTTAGCCACCACCACACCATGTGAATGACATGTAAAGTTACAAAACTAGATACGTGGCACAACATTAAATACATATTCTTCAAGCAGTTAGTCATTAGTGTGGTCATATGAGGAATGTTAGTTTGAGGGAGTTAATAATTGTGTTTGGAGGAGGAATTTCGGTTGGAGTGAGTTTATAAGTAGACAAATTCATTGAATTATTTTTCTAGATTTGATTTAATGAAAAATTTATGCAATTTTTTAGTTTTATTTGATTAATAAGTAAAGATATTTGTTGAATTTGTTTTCTAGATTTGATGGGAATTTTGTGAAAATTATATAATGAAAACTTTATTATGAAATAAAAAAAATTGAAATTGTCAAGTTATTAACTGATACTTTGAACACCTAGATGGGGTGCTATATATTAGGATGAGGGACACCCATGTGGTTCCTCAAACCTCCAATGTGCCAACTATATGCCATTCATCATGGGCATGGATCAAGGAGGTTTACTAGGTGATGCGAGATGAAGGATACCAGGGGAATTGGAAGTACAAGATGGAATTCTTCATCCTTGGGACATGATGTCTTAGGTAATGATGATACTATAATTGTACCAGGGTTAGAAAAATAATTTAATGATGAAGAGTGGGGAGTTAAATTAGAGTGAGATAAGGACCCAACAATAAAATCATTTCAACAAGTAGTGGAGGTGTAGGGTTATGGGGCTGATGTAGAGGTCCAATATTACAATCATTAGTTTAAAAACAATAGGATTTTTGGACTACGTTTCTAGGTTGAAATTCCAGTTTGGGGAATGGTGGAGGACCTCTGAGAATTGTTGTCTGGTAGGAGATATGGTGGGGAGGGCTCAAGGGAACTATGCCATCTCTAATTATTCCATCATTGTTGGGATTTTATCACTTCTCTCCTATTACTAGGGGGTTTAAGAACTATGTTTTTTTAATATTCATCCAACAAAACCCAAAGGTGTTGGCATATCCAATATTCAGTCAAGGACAAAAGAATGTATCACTTGAGACACCATGAGAATGAAAGAGACCATTTAATATTTTTTAGGGGGTGAAGTTATAGTACATACAAGGAAATCCTCTCGGGTATACATTCATTCATTAATAATGAATCAAAAAGTGTTAAGCATTAACCATTAAGACACACATACATTCAAGTCAAAATACACATAACATATGACAAAGAGAAATAATATTTTGTAGTATATTCATTAGATTTCAAAATGCATACAAAAATAGACTTATGTCACATAGAATAACACTCATGCACTCTTATTCATTCAATATTCATTACATTCCTCTATGACCTCTCTCCATTTCAACACCAATATAACTCTATTAAAAACTTTTTACAACACTCATACAATAATTTTCCAAAACTTATATATAACTAGACCCAAAACTATAGTCAAAATTGGTCTCTTCTCCAACACTCCTACACTCAACTTTGACTTCCCTCTTTGCTTTGGCTCTCTATTTCTTTCTTCTCCACTCCACCCTCTTTAGTGAATTCCATATTCACATGCTTCTTCTATATGCATGCCTCCCATGTATCCTTCTTGGAGCATGGAAATCCTAAATAAATTTCCAGCTCATCCATAATCTTTCCCACGATTCTTTGGGTTTTTCTTGTTCATCATACAAGAATTTTCCCAAATATATTCTATGTTTTCGTCTACATGTGGTATATTCTAGATCCTTTGTGTGATGTACAAAACTAGGTTGGAACTCACAATATTCCTTTGTTTGGCGCATCTGTTGATCCTCCTTACAATGTGTAGTGTATATTTGTAGGCATGTGCAGTGAGAATTTGTGATGCATGCACAAATAGCTCAAAAAATTTGGTTCCAAAAGACTGCCATCACTATTAGTTTTATTTTCCTCAAGAAAACGATGTTGTTCATGGATTGAGAGAGGAGTTTGATGGCATGACTACCATGAATTCCTCGATGAACTACTGAAAATCCCTATCAACCTCATCAAATGTCTCCTGGAGTTTTTGTGTGAGCTGAAAAATGTCTTTTGAATCATTGAGTTTTACCTTTGGGAATGAAATATTGATTTATTCCATATTTTTTATCATAGGGGCCACCAATTCATGTGCCACTACCATATGGGTGTATTGTTTCTCTTATTTTTCATGTTTCTTCTAATGAAATGCTACAAATGTTTTGTTGTTTGGAACTAGCTATTGTAATATGATGTAGTTTATCGGTAATGGATAATTGATCCATATTATTTTAGGAACGATATGAAGGAAGATCTATAATAGAGATATAATTTTTTTTTACATAGATATGCGACAAGGAACACAATAATACATTAAATTTCAGATTTTATTAATGATTGTTTGAAATACAAAAGACTGTAAAATGCAAAAGCACACAAGCTAACTAGAATGGTGGTAGCTTATCTCCGAGAAGAGATGTGTCGGCTATGGTCATTCGCAAGAATATGGTTACAATGAGGCTCCAAAGGCCTTATTAACATAAACAATATATGACAAAACCCTAAACATCCAAAAACCTAACCCTAGGAGATAAAGCGCCAAAAGCCATGTGGGCCCCAATGGGGTAAGTTGGTATATCAACTTCCCGGGGTTGTAAATTTTGCATACGATATTTGTTTTAGGTGAAATATATCTTGTTGGAAAGAAATATCCAAGGAATACGCATGTTGTTGTCACACTCTGGATAAAGCTTATATTATGACTATGGTAGGCACAAAAAACGTTGTTTAGGGCCTCAAAACGACCGTGGAAGTTTAGAACCCGAAAACCAGGAAATAAATTGCAAAATGGAAATTGTTATTTGAGCTAGTGGAATAGGTGGGTGGCCCCAGATATACACCTGGATCATTCCTCCGCACTTATGAGTAAATGTTATCTATTGCGTTAATTTCTTGCATCAGATTAGGAAACTTCTAGTGAACATGATTCCTGGTGAGCCACTTGCCCTCATGAAGAAACTTCCCTTCTTTGACGACCCGATAGAGTTGGATAGTCTATTGGTAGGTGTCCCTTTTCTTGATGTCCATGATATAATCAAATATTGCATGTTTTATGCAAGAAGTATTTATTTATGTAGGGGCCAACTACTTAGTCGCATTCGAAGTGTCCAAGAGAGGTGGAAAACATGGTCGAAGTACTTCCACATTAAATTATGGGTGCAATCAAAGGAAAGGAGTAATAATTAAGTCAAAATAATTCTCACCCATAATATTTTTTATGGTGTAAGTCCCATATCAGAGTGGGAACAACTTCTGATGGGGTCTTTTGAGGCGTGCTTTCTATAAATGCAACCAAACCTTATCACCCACGTGAAATTGATGTGGTACTTGATGTTGATCGTGGCATTGATTGTACTTGGATTTGGATTTCTATAAAATATCATGAACTTGTTGTTGGATGTGATGGATTCACTCAACAAATTTGGTTTCCCGATCAAACTTTGTCTGAGAATGGGAGGACTCTTCTTGTTCGACTACAATGGGTAGAGCTACATAAATGGGGGGTAATGGTTGGAACCCGAAGCACACCTAAAAAGGGTTGTAGCCAATAGAGATATGGAGAGATATGTTGTAACTATGATGAACATAAGGAAGGATTTCATCCCATGTGTGTGGATGTTTGGAATTATACATTTGCAAGATATGGACAATCATCTTGTTGACTACCTTTGTTTGTCCATCATTCTGTGGGTGGAAGGAAGTCAATTTGGTCAGCTTGGTGTCCATAATAAACCATAGGCTGGACCAAAAGGTGCTCAGGAACTTACTGTCTCAATCAAAGATAACAATTTTTGGTATCCAAAAATTAACCCAAACATGTGTGAAGAAGAGCTTCACGGTGGCCTTGACTATGATTCTCTTCTTGCAAGGTGACAAAATTTCAATCTTAGAGAATCGATCAATGACCATGAATACAAAGTCATTCCCATTCTGGTTTGAAGGCAGAACAAACATGTATTCCATGGATATGAAATCTAAAGGCTTATCCATAGTAGGTAGAGGGGTGTATAACCCCTATTTCTTTATGGCAGGCTTGATAATGGAATAGGCGGTGTAGGATCTGATTTACTTGTGAACATCTTGTCGAATCTTCGACCAATAAAAATTCTTTTACATTACTTCCATTGTATTTTCTACACAAAAATGTCTCGCTTGTCCATTGTAATGAGCTTCCCATATCATATTTGCAAGCTCACTTGAAGGAACACATAGATGGCTCCAATGGCATAATAATCCATCTTGGAGATGAAAGTTTGGAATTATTTTTCTCGTTCTCAATGTCTAATAGGTAGTATCAAATTCAAATTCATTATTGTATAATTTTTTCCATCCATATGTCTCATGTCCATAGGAGTGAAGAACAGTGGTTAGCACTGCCGCTGGAGCTTGACTGAGGAAATATGCGACATGGTTGGTGTTACCCTTCATGTACTTTATATTAAAGTGGAATTGTTGTAGGTACGCAGACCACTTTTGATGGAGATAATTTTGTAACATTCATTGTGTCTGCATGAATTATAGAGGCCTATGATTAGTGTGGATTATCGTTTCCTTCCCCATAATTTAATGCTTCCACTTTCGACATGCCTACACAATGGAGTACATACCTTTGTTCAAGGTGGGGTATCTTCGAGAAAAATCAGATAGAGTTTCACTTTGGTAGGATATCGGATGCCCATGCTGAGTGAGGAATATACAATACCATAATATAAAGTGTCTTTCTCAATCTCAAATGGACATTGTAGGTATAGAAGAATGAGGATTGGTGTTAAGTAGAGGTAGGATTTTAAATCCTCGAATGCTTTTTGTTAGAGCACGGACCACAGAAAATTTCCATTTGTGCCACCTTTGGTCACTTGGCTTAGGGCACACGCAATATGAGAGAACCCCAACACAAACCATTGGTAGAATTTAGAAAGTCCCAAGAAGTTGTGGAGCTCGGTCATTGTTTTTGGGGGCATACAATTGCGAATGAATTGGATCTTGGTTGGATCCACATGTACAATCTTCTCATCCATGATGTATCCAAAATATTGGATTCTCTACATGTCGAAGGAACAATTCTTCAAATTGGCATATAAATTGTGTTGTTGCAGGGTGCCCAATACCTACTGAAAGTGATCCAAATGTTCTTCCCAAGTTTTTTTGAAGATGAGGATGTCATCCAAATATACAACCAAAAATGAGTTTTGAATGGTCGTAATATATCATCCATCATCCAAATGAATGTGGTCGGGGAATTATTCAAGCTGAAATGCATGACCAACCACTCAAAGAGGCCTTCTTTGGCCTTGAAGGATATCTTCAACACTTCAGTTTGCGCAATCGACACCTGGTGGTAACCTGACTTCATATCAATATTATTGAAAATATTGTCTCCCTTGAGCTGATTGAGAAGATCATAAATCTGGGGAATTGGGTGCCATTTATTAACTATGATCTTCTTCAGGGCTCTACAATAAACACAAAGTCACCATTTCCTATCCATCTTCTGTACTAGAAAAATTAGGCTCCTGCAAGGTGAGGAGCTTGGTTTGATGCGGCCCTTAAGAATTATCTCTTGGATCTAGCATTTTATTTATTCATTATTCATAATAGAATTATTTTATGCAAGGATGTTAGGTAGAGGAGAATTGAGTGTCAGTTCAATTGAGTGCTTTACCTGACAATGCACACACACCCCAGTAGGAGAGGCAAACATGTCTTTGTACTCCTTGATTATTATGTCCACATGTTGTTGCTAGGAAAAGAGAACCTGTGGAAAGGTTTTGGTAGTTGCATTGACCTCCCAATCACCTCTTGAGAGAACCATATAGAGGATAAATATGTAGGTTTGAGAAACCACCATTCTACATGGCTTCATAGAGATCAAAGAGACCATAGTGTTTGGGACTGCCTTCGGTACCATGTAGAGTTTATCTCCCAAATTAATAATGACACTATGAGGCATAGATTAATAAACACCATGATTCTTCCACATATATGTTTGTCCTAGAAAAACATAAAAAAATTCAAGTGGGGAAAGATAAAAAAATACCTCATCTTTGAATGGTTTGATTTCGTAGTGTAGGTGACATTGTTGAGTGATGCGGATGTCCCATCCCTTGATGAGATAAATGATGGTGTATGGTTGAGGATTTTGTGTCATTGTCAAGTTCAACATATTGAATTCCTTTGATGAGACCAAGTTATTTAGGAGACCGTTGTCGACAATGAAATGGAGTGGGGTTCCCTTCACCCACATCCTTGAGCGGAAAATATGCTCCCCTTCTTCAGGCTCCTTCAGTTCCTATGGATGGACTTTGGTGGTAGAGATGGTGACACTAGGTTATGAATCAATGATATTTCTTCCCTTTTCTAGCTCCGAATCAAATTCCAATTAAACACATGACCCTGGGTATATTGTCTCAGCCAACAACGACTGTTTGGAGATCCAGTCATCAATATTGTGCCAAGGGATTTTGTGGAACTCACACCATTTTCTAGTGTCCTTCTTTGACTTCCCATTACCCTGCTCTGTTGGTGGATTTGGGTGCTTATTTGGGGGTTGGACATCCTTGCTCTGTATTTTTTCTTGGGAGTTAGGGCCACCCTTACCATACTTTGGTTGTTGTGCATTTTCAAACCCGAACTCTTGCTTGTTCTGCTCCTTGAATTTATGCTCAATTTTGACAACATATCGATAAGCGACTCTTAATGATGAAATTTACATAAAATTAATTTTGGTTTAGATGTATCTATGCAGAGCCCCATTATATTTTAGGACTGGATGTTACTCAAATTCTTTGATACCCATCTTGGTGTGCAAGGTATGGAAATTATTTGTGAAATCTGACACCGTTTGGTCCCTATCTTGTCACAGGTTGGTCCATCTCGTGTACTGGTCATCATAAATTCCAACAAGGTAATATTTTTCCTTGAGGGAATCAACAAAATCTGCCCAAGTGGGTCCTAGCCCCAAAATTACAGACTCATCCTCGACATGTTGCCCACATTAAGTGTCCCACCAATCTATGACATGGGGAAGGGCCTTAAGGAGCGTGAAGGTGATATTTTTCACTATTGGAAAAATTGTGGATAGATAAATAACCCTCTAGCATATTTGACCATTTTTCCAAAGTGTCGACATCTATATAGCCTTAAAATAAAGGAATATCAAAGTTAATGTGTACCTTGAAGGGCGTTGCACCTCCGAAGTGATTGTTGGTTGAAGGTGTCTCTGTTGAGGAAATCTTTGTGCAGTTTCCTTTGACCTATGGCCTATATAACTACTACATAATATATTATCCCCTATACTTAGATATGGAACAAGATACAATGAAAAATAATTGAACCGTTTCTCATCTTAGTGGCTCGGTATTTAACATAGCTCGATATCCATCTAAGAGTAGGTTTTTGACTTCCTCAAACCTCAATTATGATAGGGTTTTGGACCTTCTAGAATATTCTTGAAATTACATGCGCAACTAGACCCATATGTATGATTAATTGGGGTTGATGTGGCATCCTCTAGTACCATGTTTGTCAGCATGGTAGGTCAACTTGTGGGAGGCATAAATTTTTCATACGAGATTTGATTGATGTGATTTTTGCACCGATGGAAAGGTATCGATGTTATGAATAATGTCACATGGATATATATTTTTAACCCCAAACAATTTCATTTGATGTGTCAAAATGGCCACGAAAAGTTCCAGACCCTAATTTTTCAAACTTGGACCTACCACTAAAATGGCCCTACAAGTTGATTCCTCCAATATTTTCTAGTCTAAAAATATCAAGATAGATGAAAAATAATATACTGATCCAATATGGATCAATAATGAATGTTAAATTAGCTTTTTTTCCACAAACTGTATGTCAAAAAAGTATTAGAAATACTATAAGAACATGAATTTTTTTTTCTAAAATTAAAACTAAATTATTAATTTTAATGTAAAATAAATAAAATAACCATGTGGCACAATCTTGCAGGCATTGTTAGCACTAGAATTCACACCTAGATTGTTGTATATGTAAGCCTAATACCCATAATATTGTAAATAATAATGTTTTAGGGAGTGTGGAAAATAGATGTGAAACTTAGTTTATGATGTCAATCTCAAAACCTTCCATGAAATACACACCAACAAGAAAGTATTTGAATATATTCAAATCAATGTTCAAAAGCTATAAATGAAAGATGGAAGAATTAGAAAGGAAATTGAAATATGTGTATCATTTTACATCAGGTATTTCTGGAACACATAAGGAAGAAAACTCATTTGAATAAGACTTCTTAATCTAAAGAGAAAAGCACTTTGATCTAGTTCCATAAAATACCACAATAAATCATTTACTGCAATAAAGAAACAAGCATCATGATGAATCCTTCACCAGATATAAATACCAAAGTGAGACATAACAAAGATGACAGTAGGAAAAAGACTGATTTTCACCATTAAATGATTCTTAAGTTTGGCCCATACATTAGGAAAAACTTTGTTACAATGAGAAACTAAAGATAATATTTTTATGTTCAACCATTTGAGCCTCATCTCCAATTACAATGCCTCTTAAATAACCAAAACATCAATGAACCATTTACCATTTTATCCTTAACTTCCTCATAGGATTCCATGCCTAAGGGAAGCATGGAAATAGGTGTACAACAAGAAAATAAGAAACTGTTATTTTGTAGGAAAATGTTGGCAACGTATTGAACAAGTCCTTAACAATTGGTGATATGGATTTACTACATGAAGCTCCTTGAGGCAGGTGGAATTATAATGTTCAAATGAACCTATGAGTGTTGGTATGAGTTCATATTGAAACTTGGAAATACCTCTCGATTTGAAAATATCCATAACATGAGTTCGCATCGCTAGTTTTGCAAACTGTCCTAAAACACCCAGTTTGCAGCGCCAGTGAATCCAGGTGTTGTGAACTTTCCTATAGGAGCATTTTTTCTTGCAAAAAGATTTTGGCCTCTTAAAACTTGTACCACAAGTAGTATAGAGCTTCTAGAAAGTTTTAAAACTCATTACAACCTGAAATAACTTTGGAGAAAACATAAAATATGCTAATTTTAATTCAAAATCCAAAATCATCACTTAGTGTTGAAACTGCATACAAAACCATGAAAAAAATGATGTTGATGTGGACGATCATCTTGTATTCATATGTTGGTTTTTATACTCCTTCTAGTAGCCACCTTATCGAACATATCTAAATTTCTTTTTTCCACTTCTTATATGAAAGGTTGTAACTATGCTATTAATTTTTTGATCTCATCTTGGCAGACTCTCTTCTGCCTACATACATTCTTGAGTTTCTTGTGAATGGGAAAATACCTCTTAGCCATGAAAATAGATTTATAAATGGTATATTCATATAGATATAACATCACCTTCAACATAATTTGGGAATCCAAATCTTCCATTTTCAACTTGTCAATTTCAGATTTTTCATCCTTAAGCTGCCTCCTGAGTCTTTTGAAAGTAGGGTTACTTTCATGAGGAGGAGTGTTGATATCAGTAACCTCCATGGGATTATTTGAAATATGAAATTTGGCCTTTTGTTGAGATAAAGTCTCTATTGTACTATCCTTTATAGGAATATGTTTTTTGGCTACTGTTCTAGTAAAAGGTCTTCTAGATTTGATTTTTTTTGCAATAGCTGGTGAGGAGAAAATAACTTTTTTGACTTTCAACTTCCTTGTTTTTCTTGATGGTATTTCCACAGGTATAGGTTATGCCACATATAAAATTATCTATTAGGAGGTTTTGAGGGACCACCATCTTTTTCTTTATCATTAACTTGAAAATATGTATCACTCTTGGTCATTCTCCTTTTCTTGCTTGAATCTACATGCACAGTCTGCTCAACAAGGGTAGGAGTTTGTCTTTTGGACTGTGGTGTAGGAGAAATATCTAACTGAAAATTGTGTGCAGCTAGGAAATTTTCCAATTCAGTGTTATTCTTCTTCAACTCTTCCAAAACTAACATCTTAATTAAATTAGAGTGAAAAACACTAGTGTCCACTTGCTTGGACTTTTCCTAGACTCTATTTGAGATCTTGTCAATACTCATGAAAAGGTAAAAGGGAAAGTTTATGGATTCTTTCCCAGTGAAGTGTAGTAGTAATATGATATGGTATTGATATACCATATTGAAGCTCCCTTCACATGTGAAGTACCTTTGGATGACCCTGAGCATCTTGTCAAAATATTCCAGCATGTGACTTCTGCACACTCCTTTGGACATGTTATCTTCTTCATACTCATGTTTAAATAATTCCTTGGAGAAATAAGAGTGCAAAGACATGGCTTTAAACCACTTCTCTCACCAATCACATGTCAGTTCAAATACATGGCTTTAAACCACTTCTCTCACCAATCACATGTCTTTGTAGCTACATAAATACAATGCTTAGAGACTTCAAAATCCATCATACCCACCTTATTATTTGTTCCACTGAAATTAAGTGTTAATTTCTTAGCCACTTCAGAAAACCATATTTTCATTTTCTAACAAAAATTAAGGAAACCCACCCTTTAGAAGGCTTCCTTGAAAAATGGTTTAGGGTTGATGAGTGGCATTTCATATGGTTCAGTTCTCACAATATCTCCCCCCTTGTGGATTTTATTTATGTTTTGAATTTCCATAATTACTATCTTAAAAACATCTCATAGCCTTTTTTGATAGTTTCTACGTGAAATATAGAGAAAAACAAGGATTTTAGGGTTTGATTACAGAGATCATATACTTAGAGTTCGCTTGTCTGAAAAATTATACGGAGAAAATTCTAGGTAGGAATGATAAGAGGGACAACAATTCAGTCTGAGTAAAAATGAAGACAGGAAAAAAGATACAACTCTGTGTAAACAGAGGGTTTGCAGTGGTAACACCAGTTCATAGCGTCAGTCTACAACACAATTGATCTAGGCTTTATGAAAGACTGAACATACTCTTTATGTTTGATAGGGAACCTATAATGGATGGTTAAAACTTGGGCCTTAAACATATTTTAAAATTGACAAGGGTTTGGTCAATAAAAATACAGAGGGTTTGCAGCGCCAGTCTCCAATGTGCAATTTGTAGAGCAGGGTTATAACAGATAGTTCACAACATATAATTATGAGTGGGTAATATTAATTTTTTGTAAAAGGAAGTTGTAGGATGACCCTGAGATACGAATATTGATCAATGAAAATGGTTTAGAACACCAAAAAGTGGGTTTTAATGGTGCAAAGGGTTAGTGGCGCATGCACATTTAACAGTTTGCAGCGCCAACAATACACAATAAATTTAAATTCTCAAACAACCTTTTAAGAAACATGAAATCACCAAAGTGGTACCTGACATGTATGAATCTATGTTGGTGCTTTGTGAACTCGATTTTTTTATTAAATGAAAGCATACAATTCTCCTCAATCTACTACAGACAGTTCACAACACTAGTGTGTAGCGCCAGTTTTCAAACTCCAAAAGCGCGCTTCATGGGAACTGTTAGAATGGTTCCTTGGCATAATATTGAAAATCATAATGATTTTAATGCACTGAAGATTATGAGATATCCCCTGACACATTTTCAAAGTGTAATTATGAGAGATTATTTGACAAGGTACTTCTGGTTATGCTTCAAACTTTTAGGTGAGTTGGAAGCAAGAAAATATGACACTCGACTTGACCTATAAATGGTTGGAAAATGACATAATGATTTTTTGTGTACAAACCCTTGAGAGATGACATATGATGATGATATTTTTAAGACCAGGGTTGAGACCCTTTTGACCCTTATTTCCTTCATGATGATAAAATATAGCATGACAACAAGGCACTAAGCCAATACTAAAAACAAGACAATGCATATGGAAAACTCAAAATTTGAGTTATGACATGATATATAACCCAAAACATAAGACTTAAATACCCTATGACTCAAAACAAGACAAATCTATTTTTTTTTTACCCCCTACAGATCCTATGTGCTAACATTTGGCTCCATAGGGGATGGGGACCTCCCTGTGAGGCTCCAAGAATATGTAGTTCCAGTACCTTATCCATTGGGAAAGGGGTCATTATTATAAAAAAATAGAATTAACTAAGAGACTGGTATTTACAATGAGATGAAGCCACCTAGGATTTAAAAAAAATATTTCTTTAGAAAATGCCCATTTACTGGGCCACCGGGAATTTCAACATCTTCCAAATTATGCAACTTAAAAGAATTATTTTGCAAAATTTTAGAAATTTTAAAAGGACCTACCCAGAGGGCTTCGAATTTACCATGTTTTCCTTTGAATTTCCTTTGATCATTCCACTTGAGTACCGGATCTCCAAGATGAAAACATTCCTTCTTCACTTTTTTTTCAAAATCTTCTTTTATTTTTTGTTGATGAATCTGTGCTTTATAAAAAAAAATGATCCCTGGTTTGTTGTACTTCCACAAGTTGATTCATCCTCCTGATCATATCATCCAGTTCCCCTTATTGATATTGAAGAAATGTTTCCACAGGTAAGGCTATCTGAGTAGGGAAAACAACTTCAGTCCCATAAACCAACTAAAATGGTGTGGTGCCAATTAACCTTTTGGTGGTTACTCTGTATGTCCATAGGTAAAACTTCAACTTTTCGTCCCATGACTTCTTATTATCTTCTAGAAGCTTTATGATGATATTCACTAAGATTTTATTGCAGGATTTTGCTAAGAAATTACCCTGAGCGTAATATGGAGTAGAGTGGATAAGTTGGATACCAAATTTTTCACAAAACTTCACTAGAGGCTCAACTTTAAAATATACAACATTATCAGTAACAATATTTTTAGGACAACCAAACCTCAATAGAATATCTTCCAAGAAACCAATAACCACTTTATATGTTGCATTTATGGTGGGAATGGATTATATCCACTTGGTAACGCAACACGCACTTGCAAGCACGTCCGCTCACAGGATCTTCTCTTTTCCCGGCCCGAAGAACACTAAGGCTCTTCTATTTCCATATTGGGAAATCTTCACCCACAAAAATCTTCGTGGGATCCCCCTTCTTTATAAATCGGGAGATCGGACTTCGTGACTTCGTGACTTCGTGAATCCAATGGTCGAGCATTGGTTCCACGAATCTCCAAAACCCGATATACCAGTCAACACTCACATTTTCCCTTTCCCTATTGGGATTTCTTCTATCGCGATTTCATGACTCGCGATGTCAAACAACTTTCTTTACCGACTCTCGAACTTCGACACGCCGAACTTCTGATGCGCTCGCTTGTTTACTTTTCAACGGTCCCTTCATTCCATCGGCATTTCGCAGTTTGCAATATCGTGAATCCTAATGCATATGTTTTAGGCCTTCTCGCCACGAAACTCCGATAAGGTGTGCCACTTGTCCACCTGCTAACACCTGTGGCCCCTCACTGTTCCTTTGGCCTGTCAGGATATCACGTTTCCCGTTGCTATCTTCACAGGACTTCCACCTGCAAAACCCTGATACACGATTCCACGTGCAAATCCGACGATCCTCGTGGCTCAGATCAATGGCTCTACCCCTTTTGAGCTTCAAATCCTTCCAGAATACTTAGTGTATCTCCCCCTCTCCTCTGTGAGATCTAATGGCAAACGAGATGTCGCGAATCCTCCTCAGAGAATTCCAACCGTCCATTCCTCCTTTGAGAAATATGTGAAATGGCTAAGTGTTCCTTCGTGGAACTCGTCTACCTTCATGCAAACTTACAACACCTATTTATACACTTCACGGCACAAGCTCCCTGTGCTTCCCTTCAATGTATTTGAAGGCCTTACCCTTCCTGAGATTTTCCACGACTTTCAAGTCTTTCAGAAAACTCTTGCACGCACTCCTTGCGAAAAACCTTCAACCACATCTAATTGTTGAAGTCCATCGACTCTGCACACACCTGCAAAAGCAGTCTTAAAACACTTCTCTCAGGTTCGCAACCCTGAAGTTTCACCT
>SNQJ01S0004925.1:305334-331946 GCA_010110895.2 Picea sitchensis | reverse complement strand
ATTTCCCTTACAATAGCATGCAAATTTCTCTCCAATATTCAAAAAAATATTCTCTCCACTCTTCCAAGAAAATTGGTCTCCACTCTATGAAGAGGCTTAATATGTTGGCATGTTTTTAGACAGAGGCAGAGTATGCATATTTGTCATTGATGGTGAAGATCAACACGATCAGATGGAAAAGATCAACACGATCAGTAGCGTAGCGATAATGGCAAGATCAACAGTGTAAGCTCAGAAGGAGGAAAATAATCAAAGCATGACAAAGGTTTCATTTCAAAGTTTCGCAGATTGGAAAATCCAAAGGAAAGAGGCTCGAACTCACGATATGAAAAATCACGATAACAATCCTGACCATTGGAGTGGATTCATAGGACACATGGAAAGAGATTGGAATTTCACTGACTTGCACATTGGAGGAGTCAACAGAGCATGGTGTGGGAACTCGCGATATGCGAGATCACGAAAAGATTTGGACCATCGAATCATCGAGATCGTGGACCGTTGATCAGGCATGACGAAGGCCAGTGAAGTTGCGAAATCGTGATAATATCTTGACCATTGATCCAAGAGGGACATGTGGCGAGGGATTAATGTTTTGCTGTCTGGAAAGTCAAAGGAGCGAAGTGCTCGTTTGATTGGCGAGTGGTCATATCTCATGGTCACATTGTCGAGAGCTGGAGAGCAGAGCTAGAGAAGCCAAGCTCTATTTCAGAGTTCATGACATGGAGAGTCGAGAGGACTCATCACAGAATACCCGAGACGCGAAAGTGCAAAATGCATTTTCTAATAAGGCTGTGGTCACAGCCAGTGGTTATATCTGCGGAAGATGGAGGAAGAAGCTAGAGGTGTTAAGCTCCATCTCGGAGTCTCGACGATCGCGACTTGGAGTATCGATATCCTTCATCACAAGAATCACGATATGCGATATTGCGATGAGATCTGGACCGTCGGATCATTGGAGATCTCGACTGTTGATCAGGCTCAATGAAGTTCACAAGTTTGCGAAATACGAAGCGCCTTTTGGCGTAGCCTGTGGTCACCACCGATGGTCACGTCAGGGGAAGAAACTAGCGGTGCTAAGCTCCATCTCGGAGTCTTGGTGATCGCGACTTGGAGTGTCGAGACCCTTCATCACAAGAATGCCAAGATGCGAAATCACAAAATTCAAATTATGTTTAGTGCTCGATCACAGCTAGTGGGCATATGAGATAAACGTGAAATCCTGCGGATTTAATCCAACAGTACTGGTTAATTGAAAACTTGATCGAAGGGTTACTGTTCCACCTCACAGGTAATTGATCAGTTACGATTCAGTTAGCATAACTGAATTATGATTCTTGGATAGTTGGCGATTCAGTTGCTAATACGTTTTCTTGGAGATTCAAGGTGTAACTGAATAGGCGGTATAGAATAAAATGGAGACGTAATGACTGTGGAAGGTTGGTCGTTCTGAATGAAAAATGAGTTGAACTGTAAGAAAAAGAAAATTACAGTATGCGTAGTGTGAGATCGATAGTATGCATAGTGTAAGATAAAACTCAGAGATGAATAATAGATGAGGAATAGACAGAAGCAAGAGCAGAATTGCAGAACAACTTGAAGCAGAGACGAATTGTAGAACGGACAGAGGAAGAGAAGAATTGCAGAACAGACAAAGGAAGAGAAGAATTGTAGAATAGTTAGAAGCAGACCAGTCACCAGATTTACAAAACAGAGAAGAAGTGGTAAGAATCGATTTATCTGTGTTGTTGGTTCTTCAATCATTTATTCATAATTAGGGAGGAAGGGTGGTGCTAGGGAGGACCACAGAGAGGACTGTGGTCCTCTGATATTCAAGTTGGTGCTTGAATATGGGAGTTGTAGCTTCCATCTAGTTGTGGCTAGAAAACAGGGTGGCAGGGTGGTGCTTGGGAAAACACAGAGTTTTTTATATGCAAGTTGGTGCTTGTATAAGTGGAAGTAGGTGCTTCCATCCAGTCAGTGTTGGAACACTCAGGGAGTTGGTGCTTCCTTCTAGCAGGTACTAGAGAAACCAGAGAGTTGGTGCTCTCAACAAGTTGGAGCTTGTAAAACAGAGGTAGTAGCCTCACTTTGAGTTGGTGCTCAAACATAGATGATGTACATAACTTAAAAGACTGCCTATCATTTCGAAGAAGAAAAGGTTTTCTCCCTTTATGGATTTCCTCGTGAAAATCTGTCTCTGTGTATATCTTATGTGTGACTGATGTTCATTATTTATGTTTTCCATATGTTGTATAATATTGATGATCACTTGAAGAAAGATTAAAAATGGTTTAATAAACTTAAAAATGTTTAAGCACAATAACAACTGATTCACCCCCCTCTTAGTTGTCTTAGTAATTTCAACATAATAAACATGTTTTGATACCATGATAAAATTCGTGAGCAAAACAATTGGAATAGACAACAATCGCAACATCCTCATCATTAAAAAAAACATAAGTAGATTCAAAGCACAAAATGTGTAACCAAATTCTCTAAAAATAGCCACACACAAACTAAAGACAAACATGCCATGAAGCTCGCCTGGTCTTAAATTTATATAATCTTTATCCAGAAGATACAAGTGTAATCATTGACAAGGCACAATAATGACCTAACATATGTTAAAAAGAATGAAGTAACTTAGTCATGTTCAAACCCGCCTCTTTTAATAAAAATTCTATTTCCAATCCAATGGAATTTTTCTTAACGTCAAAGTTCCACCAAATTGAAACTTCATCCTTGGAATGCTTCCCGCAGAGATTTTGACAGATCCTTAAAAAAAACCGGACCTCTAAATTTTAAAAAATATGGATCGAAGAAGAACAGTGGATAGCCCGAAAACATGGACTTTCAGAGAAAGTTAAATTTGTTTACAAATTAATGGATGATCTTAATCAATTTTAAAACAATTCAGAATGTTTAAATCTTAAAAAGATATAGATCAAAGAAAAAGAGTGGATGCCCCCAAATAAAATGAGCCTGCAGGAAAAGTTAAATTTGTTTACAAATTAATGGACTCTAGGTAAAGCCATAAATGACCTCTGCAAGTTCTGGCACGTATTTTCCTGCTTCAAATTAAAGTAACATAAGTAACATAAATGGCCTCTGCAAGTTCTGGCACGTATTTTCCTGCTTCAAAATAAAGTAAGATTGTAATTCGTTACAGGTAGTTTTATGGAGATACAGTGTGAATTTAAAACTTTCCTTTAAAAGACAAATTTCTCTCCTGCTATGTAAATGTCGTGTGCTCTGTATTCGGGAAACCTGAAAGTCAATTCTGAAGATTGTTGTAATCTGATGATGTGTTGGAATAAGAAAACCCCACTCCAACGGGCGAATCCAGAAACAATAAGTTGGCCTCTGCATGGAATTTTATGTTTCACATAAATATTCCAAGTGAAGGATGGGAATTGTCATACAGAAACAATTAAGATGACAGTGAAGAAAAATAGAGAAAAACAGATCAGTGTTTGAGGTGTTAGGCAGTGAAAATAAAACATAGTATAAAACTAGAGTATAAGAGTATAAACAAGTAAGATTAAACTGAAAACAATAATTACATAATTGATATTGATTTATGTGGAAATTAAATACTTGAAAAACACATGGGGATAATGGGTATTATTATTATTCAAGGGAGAATTACAATACCCAGCACAGGCATACAAGCATCCTCTCCTCACATATACATTGATCACACACTTTATACACATTGCACTCTCACCTATATGGGTATGCTCCTATATATAGCATCTCTCGATCACACACTCTACACACAATGCCCTCTCACTTCTATGAGTATGCTAGTATATATAACATCTCTCAAACAATTAGACAAACTGATTATAATTAGATCCACCAACTATTTACAAAAAAATGCATATATACACATTCCTAATATAACTGATATGCATGTTTATATAACCTCATAAAAAATTAGTTAACATATTTATTGAAGGCAAACCTGGCACCAATAAAGTCTATAAGGACAGTTCCTATTTCCTGCGTTATCCCACAGAATAACACCCAGGACATGAGAATACAACATTATAGAAAATATCACCAATTGGTTCGAATCTGTAAAATGCATATATATCATTATGACAAACCAACATAAATGGAGGTGCATGCAAATGGCTGGGTTGGTTGGATAAGGAGGTGCAGTCACGTGGCTGGGTTGGTTGGATATTATTTTAAGAAAACAATCAATATGGAGACAATATCAATTTTAATTGAGTTACCAGAGACAATCTGGTTGCAAGTCAAGATGGGTGGATCTTCAACACTTTTCCGGAAGTGTAAACTAATTAGCCTCAATCGATATGGGCAGTAGGAAATAATTTAATAAACTAAATAGCATCTTATCTCACTTTATGATTATAATGTTAAATCTATATGTATGTGCCAGATAAGAAATTTTAAAATAAAAATAACTATAAATTATTATCATATAAATTATTAATAAAGTACAATTTCTAAAAACATAAAGTAGTATATACAAACTGTAATATGAAATGAAAAAATGATTTGGATCAAGCATAAAATTATTTTAAATACACTGCCAGATAAAAAAATTTAAAATAAAAATAACTATAAATTATTATCATATAAATTACTAATAAAATACAATTTCTAAAAACATAAAGTAGTATATACAAACTATAATATGAAATGAAAAAATGAATTGGATCAAGCATAAAATTATTTTAAATACACTATCTATTTTCATATAGATTTATATATTTTTTAAATTTTAAAGATAATTATATAATTTAATTTGATTTATTAAAATCAGTAATCGAAATATAAATTGACAAGTCGGTGGATTAAAGAAAATAGAACAATGAATAAACACTTAGAATGGGAAGACGGGTGAGAAACAATGGAATAATGAATAAGGCATGTTAAAAATAAATAGAAGTATCATGAAAATGGTAAAAAAGAAGGGAGTGGGTTAACTTTGGAGTAATTTTTCTTTTCGAGTTATTTTTCTGGTACGATTTTGATGCAGTTTTGAATTCCTTGTTGATTTAAAAGTCTAATTGATTTTCTGAGTATTTGGGTTGATTTAAAATGGGGCAAAACCCCTGGATAGGGTTTTGAAATGCATAGAACTTTCATCCATGTCAAACTCAGGTTAACCCTGAAAAACTCGTAAGATTCAGACCTTTTTTTTTGCCTGAAAAAAGGAAATATTACTCTATAGTTAGCTTACTCCAAAAATAAGTATTATGACATTGAGCAGGGCAGGTAAAAAATAAACACTTAGAATGGAAAAGCAGGTGAGAAAGAGAATGGAATAATGGGTACACATTGGCAGTGGGAAGGCAGGTAGAAATAGATAGAAATACCATGAAAATGGTAAAAAAATAAGTATTATGGCATAGGGCAGGGCAGGTAAAAAAGATGCAGTAAAATTTTTAATTGATGGAAGTAACTTAATTTATAAGCAGATAATTTATATTTTAATTAAGGAAATTATTATTTTAATGGAAATTAGATTTTTTTTTAATGGAAGTATTAGTTATTGACTTTTTTTTTTTTTTTAATGGAAGTTAGAGTTATTTTTTTAATGGAAGTATTAGTTATTGATAAGAATTTTCAAACTGAAACTTTCTTTCCGGGTTGAATCTTTATTCCGAAAAAATTAGGAAATTCTTTGTCATTTTTTTAAAAATTTGATGGATGTATGGAAATGATTTTATAAATAGAAATTTTGTCATGACATTTTGTTTAGAGGGTTTGGTTCATGTGTATTTATTTCAAGATT
Source organism: Picea sitchensis (assembly GCA_010110895.2). Classification (NCBI taxonomy): domain Eukaryota; kingdom Viridiplantae; phylum Streptophyta; class Pinopsida; order Pinales; family Pinaceae; genus Picea; species Picea sitchensis. The sequence goes on along the minus strand of SNQJ01S0004925.1, from coordinate 326,170 downwards.
AGTTTTGTCAAAATTTGAAAAAAATAATAAATTAGATTAAAATTTTGACTTGTCATAACAAATGGAATTTTTCATTTTTCATTTATATTAAATTATAAATTTCCATTACATTTCAAAACTTTTAAGCATAATTTATTTACAAATTAATAAATTATTAATTAATCAAACATAATTTTCCATCACATTTCAAAACTTTTAATCATATTTTTTTTTTAAATTAATAAATTATTAATTAATCAAACATAAATTTCCATCACATTTCAAAACTTTTAATCATAATTTATTTAAAAATTAATAAATTATTAATTAATCAAACATTTAAAACATATTGTTTATAATTTTAGAAATAAATTGTTTATGGAGTTTTAACTCTAATTTAATTTGAAAAATTAGAATTAAGTTTACTTATTAATTTATAATATAGAATGGATTAACCTAAAAATTTGAATTGAACTTCCTATGGGTTGAATTCAGTACTTGCTCAAACATTTTGATGGATGAAAATTTAAAATTAAATCTACTTATTGATATATAGTATAAAATGGTTTAACTTCAAAATTTTAATTAAGTTCACACGTTTTGATGGAAGAAAATTTAAAATTAAATCTCCTTATTAATTTATAATACAAAATGGATTAACTTCAAAATTTAAATTTATCTTCATATTAGTTCACCCCTTTTGATGGATGGCTAGCTCAAAATACATTAGTTATTAGTTCACACATTTTGATACATGGGCAGCTCAAATTACATTACTTATTAGTTCACACCTTTTGATAGATTGGCAGATCAAAATACATTACAATTTTTAATGGGTGTTAGGATGGTGAGTTAACAGATTAAGAGTTTTTCATGAGTTGCGAGAATTCAAATGGGTTAACCTAAAAAATAGAGTTTATCCATTCATTGATTCACTTCTTATGATACTGTTGTGTGATCCCTGTTTTCGAAGGAGATAAGGAGAAAATCCAATCAAGAAATCTGAACATCAGAAGCAATGGTGACCAGAGGAGCCAAAGAAAGAGGGTAGAATCAGAGAGGTACATCAAGATCTAAGTCACAAGGAAATAAGAGTAAACTAAAATGTTGGTACTGTGGCAAACTATGGCATGTTAAGAAGGATTGCTAGAAAAGGCAACAAGCATCCAAAGATGACTCCACAAAGGAAGCAAAGGAAGCTAATTCAACTAAAACAAGTTCAGGTATGATTGATGAGGTATTATCTATTTGTAATGTTTCACAACATGATTAACATTGGTTGTTAGACTCGGGTGCATCCAATCATATGTGTCTTCATAGAAATTGGTTTTCAACTTACCAATCTATTGATGATGGTGTTGTTTTTATGGGAAATGATATATCTTGTAAAATTGTTGGGATTGGTAGCATCCGAGTTAAAATGTATGATGGTACTGTAAGAACGCTAATAGATGTGAGGCATGTACCCAAACTTAGAAATAACCTAATATCTTAGGGAGTTCTAGATTCTAGTGGTTATAAATGTACAATTCAAGGTGGAGTATTGAAGGTGTCGAAAGACATCTTAGTGGTCATGAAGGCTAAAAAAATCGAGAATCTTTATTAGCTAGAAGGAAGAACTGAATCAAATCAAGAAGCAATAGTATCTGAATGTGCAAGTGACTCTACTCGTTTATGGCATCAACGTTTGGGTCATATGAGCGAGAACAAGATTAAGGTACTGGTAGACTGTAAGTTACTTCCAAACTTAAAATCTTTGAATTTGAATTTTTGCAAGCATTGTATTTATGGAAAACAGTCTAGATAGAAGTTTAAAACATGAAGACATATTAGTAAAGGTATCCTTGATTATATCCATTCAGACATTTGGGGACCATCTCCTAAAGTTTCTTTTGGAGGATTGTCATATTTTGTAGCATTCATACATGATTACTTTAGAAAGGTGTGGATCTATTTACTTAGAAGAAAAGTTGATGTATTTAATGCTTTTAAACAATTTTGAGCTTTCGTTGAAAAGATCACTGACAGGTCAATTAAATGTTTGAGAACAGATAATGGAGGTGAGTTTACTTCTAAGAAATTTGAAAATTATTGCAATGAAGTTGGGATCGAAAGACACAAAACCACAATTTATACTCCTCAGCAAAATGGTGGTGTTGAACGCATGAATATGACTCTTCTAGAGAGAGCAAGTAGCATGCTTAGTAATGCCAAGTTGTAACATAAATTGTGGGTAGAAGCAGTGTTAACAACATGTTATCTGGTAAATAGGTCACCATCAATTGCAATAGAATGTAAGATTCCAGAAGATGTATAGACATATCACCCCTGCAATTATTCAAATCTTGAATTTTTTGGTTGAGACCTATACTCTTATTCCTAAGGATCAATGTTCTAAGTTAGATCCAAAATAAAAAAGTCTTGTCTTTTTTGGGTATGGTGATGGAGTTAAGGAATATACACTATGGGATCCTACTGCCCACAAAATCACCATTAACAGAGATGTCTTATTTTATGAATTGTCAGTCATAAAATCAGATGTAGATGTTGAAGTGAAACAGACAGAAGTACATACACTCAACAAATTCAATTAGAGACTTGATCATCTATAGGAGAGAAGGAGCATGAAGATGTTCATGAAGAAGCTCATGCAGAAGAAGATGATGATACCGGAAATTTCTAGGAAATTGAGGAAATACCACAACTGTCTCTATGAAGATCTACACGAGTGATCCGTCGGATCTTTTAATGACTTATGGTTGAGTTTTAATTTTGCATGCATTAATTAACCATTTGAGAAACTTAGTGAAATAATGAGGAAAGAAGAGGAATTATGATAGCCATATACACATATGCAGATCTGAAATGAAATAATAGACAACAAACCATAACATGTAGATTGATAACGGAGTTCGGCACAACTTTGCCTACATCTCCGGGCCTTTTTCTCTGTGGGGGAGGCTTCTTTATTTCTGCTCAAAAGCTCAAAAATACATCGCTGCAATGCCAAATGGCTACAAGACTGATCTGGTCATGTTCGTCCAGACCTCAAGAACCATGCAAAGAAAATGGCATGCAAAACGGACGTCCAGAGCTCCCAGAAATGGTCCGACAGCGTCTCCTCCTCAAAAGCTTCTCTGCCTCAAAATGGATTTGGCTTGGCTTCTCCTCAACATAATCCTTCTCTGAATGCCCCCTATGGCCTCAAACAGGCCTGGGTTATATAGCTGGGAAGTTATTTTCTCATCTCCAACTTCCTCCCAAAATTTAGACTCCAAAACTACCCAATAACTCCCAAAAATGGAGAAATTACATTAAAAATGGCTTAACAATAATAAAAAACCCAAAATTTGGTTACAAAACCACTTTATAGTTAAAAATTGGGCCTAGCCCCCGAGCCCTGTGCGCGCACACCTTTTGCATGGTCGTATGGATTCATATGGCCAAGCGCTAACCCAAAGGGCTAAGCGCTGGCCCCTCTCCATTCGGCGCTCGGTCACATGGTATACACATAGGACCGTTGGTCCATTAGTTATAAACCCCCGCGCGATAATCTTACGGTTACATAACAATGAATATGACCACGGGTCGGGGCTAAGCCCCAGCCCGACCCCCCCTCCGTTTACAACCATAGGCAAATTCAAATATATTCAGAACCATATTCATTACACGAACTAATGTGTGGTCTAGTGGTCGGGCGGACTTTGTTAAGGCGTTGCGTGGTAGGGAGGTCCACGGTTCGAATCCGGTGGACTCCGCATAAGATTTTATATAACGAGCCATTAGCCAATAAAGGGGTGCCATGTGGCAGCCCTTGACTGGGCCATGTGGCACCTCTACAACCAACCAAAACATGACACTTGTCAACCGTCGATTGGCCCACGTGCCAGAGCCGTACTGCCACATCAACTTGCCACGTCAATCGTCGTACAACCCAGTCACCTTTCCACATCACTCGCCGTACTGCCCAGTCACCTTGCCACGTCAGCTGATGATGTCACCCATGCCACGTGTCACCCTTACAGTGGTGACATGTGTCACCTCGAGATAGGTCCAACTGTACGTCCAAATGTCCAAATATGCCTACCACGTGTCATGACCCGAGGCTTCCACGTCACCTATATGGACTTGCCACATCAGCGTACGGACATGCCACGTCAGCGTCCGTACGGAGTGTACGGACTGCACAGTCAACAATTTTTTTGCCTGTTTGACTTTTCAGATAGAATGCGATATCTTCTCCATACGGGGCCCATTTGACAAAGTAAATATACCACCGAAATCAGGAAGACGAGACAGACGCAATGGTACAGGTTTCGTCGCATTCTGAGCACTTTCATTTTTGAGCATTTTTCAAGCCCTGTCAGGCTTCTGGATCCGATTTCGGATCAACGAGTCATGAATTTTCCTAAGAGGTATGATGATTATACTACATCTATTGCTTTGATTTCTAATGATGGAGAATCTAGTTGTTATCAGGAAACAATAGAGGTATATGATAGTGCTAAATGGAAAATAGCAATGAAAGAAGAAATGGATGTCTTAAAGAGGATTGAAACATGGACCCTGGTAGAACTTCCAAAGGACATGAAGGTTGCCAGTTGTAAGTGGGTTTACAAATTCAAGAAAGGTGCTAATGATAATGTTGAAAAGTACAAAGAAAGACTTGTAGAAAAAGGGTATTCACAGAAGGAAGGTATTGATTTCCATGAAATTTTTTCACTAGTTGTTAATCTAGTTTCAATTTGTGTTGTGTTAGCACTAGTTTCTTTACTTGATCTTGAGTTAGAACAACTAGATGTTAAAACAACATTTTTACATGGAGATTTGGATGAAGAAATATATATGGAACAACTAGAAGGGTTTGTTCATGATCACAATAAAATGTTTGTTTGCAAACTCAATAAGTCATTATATGGCCTGAGGAAGTCTCCCAGGCAATGGTACAAGAAGTTTGATTCCTTCATGGCGAGCCACAATTTTACAAGAAGTGAGTATGACCATTGTGTTTACTTTAAAAAGTTGGAAAATAGTATATTCATTATTTTGATGTTATATGTTGACGATATGCTTGTAGCAAGCAAAAACATGGTTGGAATCAATAGGTTAAAGACTCAGTTGGCTAGGACGTTTGATATGAAGAATCTAAGAGAAACAAAACAAATATTGGGCATGGAGATACATAGAGACATGAAAAATGGTAAGATGTGGTTATCACAACAGAAGTATGTTGAGAAAATACTTATGAGATTCAATATGAATAATGTGAAACTAATAAAAATCCCTCTCGATTCCCATTTCAAGCTTTCTTCAAGTTTATGTCCTAGGAATGATGAAGAAAAGGAATATTTGTCTCGTGTACTATATGCTAATGTAGTAGGAAGTTTGATGTATGAGATGCTAAGTACTAGGTCGGATATTTCACATGTAGTTGGTTTGTCAGTAGATACATGACAAATCCAGGTAAAGAGCATTGGGAAACAATGAATTGGGTGCTTCAATATCTTAGGGGAACAAGTAATTATTGTATCACCTATAATGGTTGCAATGATTTACTTTGTGGTTATGTCGATTCAGATTTTGCATGTGACTTGGAAAAAAGGAGATCCACTTCATGATATGTCTTTACTCTAGCAGGACGATCTGTTAGTTGGATGTCAAAGCTTCAAAACATTGTCTCTTTATCCACTACAAAGGCAAAATATATAATTGCTTCACATGATTGCAAGGAGGCGATTTAGTTAAAAGGTTTGTTGGATGAGTTTGGAAGGATGCAGGACAAGGTGAATCTATTCTATGATAGTCAAAGTGCTATTCATTTGGCAAAAAATCTAGCTTATCACAGTAAGACCAAGCATATTCCTATTAAATACCATTTTGTAAAACAGGTTATTGATGAAGATGGAGTGGCTTTGGAAAATGTTCATAATAAGAAAATTGTGCAAACATGTTCATGAAATCAATATTGTTAGAGAAGTCGCAGTGGTGCTTGGATTCTCTTGGCTTGTAGGAAAAGTGATGAATAAATTTGGGCATGATATATCAAGGAAATTGTTGTCAAGGTGGAGATTGTTGAAATGATGCTAACCAATTTCCCACAGATAGGATATGGGTGGATTCCCTAGTTCTTATTATTTTGGATTCAATTGATCAAATTAGCTAAAAATAGAATTGGTTAGGTGCACATTAATTGTAGTTGTTGGAGAGATGTTATTATCTATGTAAGCTCATAGAGGTAAATGCAGTGTGTTGAATGAGTGTGAGAGATGGTTGTAAGATGATTTTGGCTATTGTAATTCTCCCTTGAACAATAATAAAACCAATTATCATTTCCCAATGGATGTTTCCCTTTAGAAGGGTTTTACCACGTAAATTTTTTGTGTTCATTTGTGTGATTGTTGTGGTCTTGTGTTATTTGCTAATAAATAAGTTTGCATTTGTGCTTCAGATGCACAACAACATGGCCAACATAATGAATGAATTCAACTTTTGAATGCCCAACCAAATGGGAAACCTTATCCAATTCTGTTGCTCCATGATCTCCAGTATCTAAATTGACTTTGCCTCGATTGGTACCCAAACAGACAAGAATAAACCCTAAAACTATCCACCAAGTTTGTCTAAGCCTTAGTCGACGCCAAGGAGTGGGATTAAAGTTAAAGGACATACCCCGTAAAGTTTGGCGAGTTTTGGTCAAAATTGATTCATGAAGCAACAACGACACGTGATCGTTTTTCTCGACTAAAATGTGGAGAATTCATTGGTTTCTAAAAATGTAATAATGAAGTGAGTGGCATTGGAATTTTTTCTAGAAACCAATCGAGAAAGGGACCTTTTTCTGGATCACATCCTAATGTTAATTATATATGTGACCTCAACAATATGTGACTTCTCAGCTCTTTTCCCTTAATGAATTTCTCTCTGCTCATTCTTGTTTCCAATTTTCGTCTTCTCTGTATTATCTTCTTTGATTCTCATTTTGTCATGGTATAATAGCTTAGGATGTAAGCCTCTTCACAATTCCTGGAGAACAACCCAATCAAAAGAAGAAGAGTGCAAAGCTTACATTGTCTCGCAAACAAGAGCACGGGACGCAAAATTCTTCACAGAGCTTGGAGAGCAGTTCATAGTCTGCAGCACTCTCAAAAGATCATTCGAGACAACAAGCACGAGGAAGCAAAGTTGTAGAAGGACAAAACACTTAAAGAATTCGTGAAATTCTTTTGCATTTAAAGATTTGTGAAATTCTTTCTTGAGAAGGAAGTTGCAAGAAGTAGAAAAGGAGAATCTACAATAGTCGTAAGATCAGCTGCACGAATAGATCTGAGCCTTTACTTAAGCTCAAAAAGGACAAGGGACATGTTGTTCCTGAGTCTGTACTTAAGGCTAAAAAGTACAGTGTCAAGGCATCCGAAAGTGGTTAGGATAAGGAGAAGGGAAAATGTCAACCTTCGGAGAAAGAGTCTAAGGGAGATTTCTTCGTTGGGGCTGTCTCGCTTCGAACTGCTCCTGAATAGTTATGTCTCGTTCAATGACTACCCATGATTGTTAAAGTTCGGACCGGTTAGTTGTTGTTTTAAGGATAGTGTTGAAGAGGTTTAAGGAAATGTGCATTTGGTTCAATAATCCGTGTTCAACGTTAGGTTGAGTTGGTGTGGGAACGGTCATGGGGGAACAGTACAGGTAAGAGAAATGTTAAAAAAAGTTGAGTGTTGTCTCAGTTTAGTTTTATAAAGAGAATTCACGGTTGCAGTATTAACGATGTATGCAAATCTAAGGCTCGTTCCCGTAACTGTATTATATTTAAATAAAAGGGGCGAGATGGGAGAAAAACATTAAGCCGTTTACAGTGTCAGGTTCCTACCAGGGGAAAATCTCACGAAGTAAACGGAAGAAGAAAATATTTAAGAAAATAACCGATGTAACAGAAAATGCATGTAGAATTCTGAAACTGCAAATTGGTCTTACACAGCTGATAGCTGGTGCAGAGGAAAGGCAATAAACAATTACAGAAAACCCAAATTTATTCGTTATAGTAGTGGTAGTACTAAAGTATAACGAAGCACATCAATTACGAATATGAATTGAAATTGAAAAATGAGGAACAAGAAAGCAAACTTGTAATATAGAAGTGACAGAATTGAGAATCTTGGATCTGCTTGTATTAAATCTCAATGAAGAAACTCTATTACAAAATCTCAAAAGGGTCCAGCCCCGTTTATTTCTCTCTGGGGTATATTTATACAATTTCTGCAAAGCAGGTAGAATCTTAATAGTCGCAAAAATTTCAGTTATGACAGAGGAGAGAGAAATCGCTCCATCTCCGCTAATCTGTCTTCACTTAGTGCCAGGTGTTCGTCTTCGCACGGACTCGGTGCAGGCGATACATCTTTCCACAAGTTGAGATACGAGCCGTGAAGGTTCCACTTGACAGCTGGCCTCGGCGAAGTAACATTCTCGGGCTAACTGCTGCAGCTTGTCCCCCATTTGTGCATCGATGATGTCGAGGGAACTTAGTTGCGCGCTGGGCTGGATCAAGTGCTTGTCAACTCGGGCCATGTCCACCCTATCCATCTGAGAGATATCGGCCGAATCTCTCTCATCCTTCTCTTTCAAATCAAGCGAGATCTATTATACATTCATTTGCATTAATGTTTCTGCGTCGCCTCCACTGTCCATACCCAACAGCTCGCCATCTATAGAATTGAAGTCTTCTTCCAATGAATTGGTTACCCTTTGGGCTTGTTCCTTGCCCAGGGCAATGTTGTGCTCCCAATCCTTCAACAGAATATTACCTCTGGTTTGTTTTGGGATGGCGAGTCCGAGAGAACCTGCCGAAACTCTGTTGTTCGTGGCTATCACCGCCTCCTGGAAGGCGATTCGAGCCGCTTCAACATCCCTTTCTTTGACAGTCAGGTTCTCAAAAACCTGATTCATCAACAGACAATTCTCTCGGATCGCTCCCACTTTGGCGAGCAAAGTTTGTTGTGTCGAAGAGATTCTGTTCTGAATCTCGATCGCTCGGGATTTAAACCCCTCGACATCGATCATCCTGCTTTCGGCGATCTCTACCTGAGCCTGCAGCTCTGCAATCATAGCCCTTTGTTGCCCTGCCTGTATACAACCGTCTCGGACCACGAGATGTGCTTGCTCGAGCTTGGTTTTGAGCGCTTATATCTCATTTTTATCGGCTAGTCGGGCCAGTTCTATCTCCCCGCGCACCTGACCTTTATCATTTTCTGTGGCCGAAGCTACTCTGGTTTCGAGAGTCTTGATCAGGCCATTTTTCCTTTTGATCTGGTTTTTTAGCAATCCGACCGAAAACTGGTTCGTCGATGCATACGCCCCTAGCGTTCCTGCGATCTCCGTGGTGAATTGCTCATTCTTTTTGTTCTTTCCGTCGGTCATAACTTTGAACTTCTTAACAGTCGACTCTCCCTCTTGGTAGAACTCTCTTTTCACCACCGCTTTTCTCTTTTTATCAAAGAAAAGTTCATTCGGAGGAAGTTCCTCTGCTCTTATGGGCCTTAGTTCCTTGTTAAATATCCATCCCTCGCTGACATTTCCCTGTGTCGACTGCAAGGGTGTGACCGAGGTGATGGGCTCTCTGATTTTTTTTGCCGATTCTTTTGGAGTATCGACAGGATTTTGCTTCTTTGGAGGTTCAGGGGTCTTTGTCTCAGTTTCTGGATTCTGTTTCTTTGGCGGGTCTGGAGTTTGTGTCTCTGCTTCGGGCTTCTTGGTTTGTTTCCCTTCATCCTGGCGTTTTCCCGAGTCGGGAGCTGCATCTTTAGGGCCTTCAGTATCCTTCGATTTCGTCTTGGAAACACCTGGACTCCCTCCTCGTAACACAGCGGGGAGACAACTTCGTCTGTGTTCCTGAAATTTCAATACAGAGGTTGACTCTTCAGGTGCTAAGGATCGGATCCAAGCCAACACTTCCTCATAAGACCTCGCCCCTCGGAAAATCTCATCCGGGGGTGAAAAATCATGTTCAAACCTCTTCAGCCCACAATTAGCTAAATGGTTGCTCATGATTTTCTGAGGATCATGTTTTTAATACTCGATGGAGACCAAATTCAGGTCTTCCAGGGCTGCAGCCTCGGCTTTGGCATGCCCGAAATCCAATAAAGAATAAGAATTTCGCCGAATGGGAAAAGACCACCACACCTTCTTTGAATATCCTTTGAGTTCTTTACTCACCCCGCCAAACACTGTTTGTCGGGTGACCTCGCGACAAGCCATCTTGTCGGGGATGAACAATGGTAGTGCAAGTGGGGGAACAACAGCCCCGAACACTCTGAAGTAGGAGAACTCTACCTCCACGTACCAATCCACTATACCACTTATATTTGCAGCAATGTTGTCCGAGATACGAGGTGGTGGGTGACCAAAAATGGCGATATGTAGGGGCACCATCAGCCAGTTGAAAATTTCGTATATGAAATTGTCCGCTTTATTTTCCCACAGTTTGTCGTGATACTCATGTACGGGTTTTTCTTGGGCTGGATTCCAAGCCCAGCTCATCAAGGGGAATGGTGTCATGGAACATATCGCGTCCATAACATATGCGGACATGAAAAATGAGGACGACCTCCCACTTGCCTTCTGCTCCCGATACTCTGTGACCCGGTTGGCCAAACTGTCCAAGAGTATCTTTGCCCAATTAAACGAGCAACCTTATGCTACATGAAACATGAGAGGCACCCACGCAATGAAGAAATGTGATGTGTCCTCCCTCCCGAATAGTCGGCATGTCATCATTGCCACATACTTATACTGTGGCTCCAATGAAGCGATTGAATAAACGCCCTGGTCATTTGCTCTGAATTTCACGGAGCGCGAAACCCAATCCTTTATCAAACCGGGCATGGTCTTATGATATTGTGTGCACTCCTTCTCTTTGAACTCCTCCAGGAATTCAGCACCATACGTGTATTCATATGTCGTCGGGAGCTTATACATGGTTTGGATACGCTCCGGCCTAAAAGTCCCGACCGTGACCCGCTGGTCGTTCATGATAGTTCTGGTGGGTAGGTCTATGTGATCCAACACCCATCGGATCATATAATAATATGGGAGCAACCGTGGTCTGGTTTCTACCCTGTGTATTCCGGATTGAACAACTATATTGTATTTAGTGTTCAGGTTGTCCTTTTCATTGTCGTCTGAGTCTGAATAATTCACCAACTCCGATTGCAGAATGTCTGAAACAAACGACCAGCTAGGGACCGAGTCGACACTCCGGGGCGAAGTGTTAGAGACATTATCTGAGCCTTGCCCTACGACCTCGACATTCGCCTTTGCTGCTTTCCGTGGATCCATAGTTGAAGCTTGCGTTTTCGCCCTTCTGCGACAGAACTGCGTATACATGCAAGAATTAGTTCACTTGGAACTGACGAGCTCTGGGTGCTTATGAAAATGCATTCGTTATAATAAAAGAAACTCTTACATATATTTGAAAATTCGGTACTTTTCAAAATAAGCCTGTCAAATCGTAATTAGAAACAAATTGATTTCATAAAATCCGATCTTATATGCGTGGATTTACCCTATTTATCCATAAATGTCATAAATTTATGGCGGTTTGACAGTCAGTCGAAGCATGGAGACCAAATGGCTACCTCGAGAAACATGCAGGCCTCGAGGCGCGGGATACATCTCGCTTCATCTTAAATTATCAAATCTTACCACCGTTCATCAATTCCTTGTTGTTCGCTACTTCGTGGATTTTCTTTTAACATTTTGAGTCCCCAACTCCCGAGATCGCGAGGACCGATTTTGGCTTAATTAACAGTAATCGCGATTTGGAGCATCATTAATTTCATAATCAATCTATTCGCCATATCGCAACTCGGAACTTCGAAGACAAGTTTCTGGGAGATTAGTATGCCGAGTTGCAAAACCGTGAGATGGCGATAATTAAGAGTCAATTAAGGGGAAGAAAATCTTGGATTAGGAAGTTAATTAATCATGCTATAATTATGTCGCAACTTCATGAGTCGGGGTTTTAGATGCTGTAACTTTTGAAAAGATAGTGCCGAGTGGCGAAGCGCCGAGAAAAGATTTTAACCATGGTTAGCCTTTTTGTCTTTACCTTGACCAGGGTTAGCCCGAAAGAACCTCGTGTTCTCGGCTCTCGGAGCTGTAAAATAAAAACTCGATCTTGGCGAACATCGAGGCGTGAAACCCTGACGACATCTAATCACTGAGTTAAAAGATTTTACCCTGGTTACTGTCTTGATTGAAAATTTAAAACGACTTCATCGTTTCGTGACTCGGGACGTGTGAATTCATGGGTTATAGTATCCGACTTGCGAGATCCCGAAGTAAAACAAAGAGAGCAACATTCTTACGAAATTGGATTTGTTTCGAGAGTGGAAAAGCATCGTTTCTTACGTAATTAGGTTGCAGAGTTTTCAAAGTCTCGGGGGAAAGAATCAAAAGACCATCTTTAGATTTCAAGTATCAAAAATTGAAAATTGTGAAGGGTAAAAATAAAACAAGGGCGGCTCCAACATAGGCTCCAACGAGGGATCTCGCCTTCCTATGAGACGGGAAGAACAGTAGACCACGTGCCAATATTGGGTAAATGGATTCAAAAGCTCAAACATGCGGAAAAATTTCAAGGAAAAAGGATCGAAGGGGGGAAAAGACTTTGTTTTTACCTCGAGAAGTTTTTTCAAAATCAGATACTCTTTCCAAACACAACTGTAGTCCCTTTCACAATTTTCCCTTTCCCACTACTAACTCTGGGTATGCTTTAAGACAGTCGAAACGACCCTAGGAGACTCAACAGATCTTGTGGCTCTCGGCTTGCATCAAAAGAAGGAGATTATATATTTTTTAATTGGGAAGTCCCATCCGAACTCGGGATGTGGATCAGGTTTTTAGAAAGAATTGGTTACCAGAGTAGAGTGATATTCGTGTTTAACAGCCTTACAGATATCTCAGACATTGCTTCACTGCCAGCGAGCCTGTGCAGTACCCCGGTGAAGTTATATGGCCCCTTTAACTGAATTTCCTTTCACCACTTCGGAAAATATTCATGCATTTAAATGCTAAGACGAGGGCAATCATTTCTGAATTTCCTTTCATCGTCTTCCTGGACTAGGTGGGGGCAATCATTTCTGAATTTCCTTTCACCACCTGTCTTATAATTTTATTTTTTGAGCACGAAGATGGGGGCAATCAGTTTGTATCAGGGCTGACATCTGTGTAATATTTTGCATCAGAGGTCTGTCAACTTACTTTGATTACTTGGTACCAAGCTTCCCTTGACCCTCACAACATCTTCGTTCTTAGGGAGAAAAGGAAAATAAATTTTTAAGGGGCATCCTGTTTGAGCAAGCTTTGATTTTTCCGATGCTGTTGAAAAACCTAGGAAAGTTAGGATCGCTCTAAACGTTCCTTCACTTAACACGGGATCAAGTAGTTGTGGAGACCCGCTTTCTTTTCACAATATGTTTTGAGACCCAGGAGGCTAAAACGAAAACTTTTATTCCTTCGTAATGAAAATAAAAGATGGCATCTTGTCAAAAGTTAGACTTGAAAACAGGCAGGATACAGGGCAGTGATTTATTGATCAGAAGGTCAAAATAGTTCGAGACTGGCTCTTGTAGATGTCTTTGGGGACAGTTACTTTTGACTGACTGTTCTTAGTTTTAGTGTATCATTCAAACCAATTTAAATCAAAGGTTACCAAGCCAAGCAATAATCATTTTATCTAACACTTTAGCCGATGTTGTAGTTTGAGTGACGTTACCTTGGTTTACTTTAACAGTCTTTCATAACATGTGTATTGAGAAAGCTCACCTTTTCTTTTCACTTTCTTTGTGCATTATGAAGCTACTTTTAGATATCACCTGTTTCATGCTGATTTATTCCTGACACCGCCTTGCGAATTAGTCTTCCTACTAGCTTTGCAAGCAGTTGAATCTTGTAAAAAGAAAACATGACCTTTATTCGAAATATGTCTAAAAATTATGAACAGAAGAAAATAGAAAGTCCAAAGGGTAATAAAAATGCATGTATGTACACAAATTTTATTATTATTATTATTATTATTATTATTATTATTTTAATATAATGGCAACGGTTATGTCATGTAATGTTTCAGATATCGCCCGTTGACAGGGGCGCTGAGGACTTCGCCGTCGATGTTTTCCAGCAGAAAATAATTTTTTCCTTCTGGAGCCGAGACCTTGAATGGTCCATACCAGAGGTGGTCAAATTTACCATGCTTAGCGGTTTCCTCCTTTCTCGCATCCCATATTAGTACTAAGTCACCTGGAAGGAATTCCCTATCTTTTGCCTTGAGATCGAACAATGATTTCATCTCATCCTGGTACTTCTGCATTTTTTCATCAACTTCAACTCTGTGCTATTGAACCTCGATCAGTTGGTTAATTCTCCTGGTTACATGATTGGGTTCTTCGTTTTGATCCTTCCATAGCTTCATCACTAGCAGTGCCAGGTTTATAGGTAGTACCACCTTGTCCCATAGACCATCTGAAATGGCGAAATGCCGATAGACCTTTTAGTGCTGATGCGGTTTGCCCATAATGTGTATTTCAAGTGCACATGCCAAGACCTTTTATTTTCATCCAGAACTTTCTTGATTATGTTCACCAGGCTCTTGTTAGATGATTCGGCCAATCCGTTCCCCTGGGGGTAGTATGTAGTGGAATGGCCGAGAACGATATTATACTTCTGACAGAAGCTGATCATGGCCATAGATTTGAAGGCTTGGGCGTTATCAGTGACTATCTTTCGGGGACACCCGAATCTTGACAAGATGTTATCTTCCAAGAAATCGATCACCATCGAGTCTGTTGCCCTTTTGGGTGGAATGGCTTCCACCCACTTAGTAAAATAATTCGTAGCTGTTAGGATCCATTTATGCTGAGAACTGGAATGAGGATTAATTTCCCCTATGAAGTCTAGACCCCATTGTTGAAATGGAGCTTCAGCTTTGACTGGAACGAGTGGTAGTGCAGGGAGTTTCTGTTTACCAGCGAATATTTGGCAAGGGTTGTACGCGCGTACTTTGGCATTGACGTCTGAAAATAGTTTCGGCCAATAGTATCCTGCTCTCAAAATCTTATAGGTTGTGGCTCTCCATGCATGGTGTCCTCCACAGACTCCTTCATGAAATTCCTCTATAACCCGTGGAGTTTCTGACTCGACCAAACAGACTAGCAGGAACCCGAGTGGATCTTTCCAGTATAGCTGGTTGTCGGTAATGCAATATTTTACAGCATGGAGTTTTAAAGTTCTGCATTTGGCTAGTGATAGTCCATCTGGGCATTTCAAGTTCAACAAGTAGAACACTATGTCTTTATACCAGCCCGACGATATGAACTTTTCCTCAATCTTTCTTGGATCTGTCTGGTCATCCGGCTCGTGAAGGTATGTGTCTCCGTCTTCTTCTTGGAGGAAATTAATATCAAGAGCTCTAAGATTCGACTCAACCAAGAGTTTGTCTAGACCCTTCCCCTTTATCAATTTAGTCAGCTTGACTTCCAGATCAAATTCTTGTATTTTAGCGACCCACCGCCCTCTTTTTCCGTCACTGTCCGGCTGTACCAATATGTCCTTTACAAAACTGGTGGGTACATACGCGATTATCTTTGAATGTAGCACATAGGTTCTGAAGGCTTTCAATGCTTTTACCATTGCGTATGCTTGTTTTTCCATTATGTCATATTTCAGTTCTGCATCTCGGAGGCTTTTGCTGAAAAACGCTATCGGCTGTTCGAACCCCTCTTCATTTTTCTGCAAGAGTATCGCGACTATGGTATGTTCAGAAGCAAAAGAGAAGATGAGAAAATCTTTCAGATAATATGGACTTGCTAACACAGGTGCTTCGCTTATCACTTTTTTAATATGTGCGAATGACACCCTGGCCTTGGTGGTCCAATTTACCCCATTATCCTTCTTCAACATTCTTGTAATCAGTTTGACAATCTCAGCGAAATTGGGAATAAACCTTCGTAGAAAATTTATCTTTCCTAAGAATGATTGAATTTATTTTATATTTCTAGGGATAGTGATAGTATCTATCGCTTCAATCCTCTTAGGATCAATCCTGATTCCCTCCTTAGATATGACATGGCCCAGAAGCTTACCTTCCCGCATAGAGAAATGTGATTTCTTTGGATTCAGGGATAGACCAAACCTACGACACTTTTCGAACGTCTGTCTTAGATGCATCAAATGTTCGTCAGTTTTAGAAAAAATCATCAGGTCATCAAGGTAAATGACTATGAGCTTGTCTCTTTCTCCCACAAAAGCGATGTCCATAGCTCGCTGGAAAGTGGCCCCTGCATTCATCAAACCAAAAGGCATTTTGTCATACATGAAAGTACCCCAGGGCATGGTGAAGGCAGTTTTTTCCCTATCTTGTTCATTCATAGCGATCTGATTATAACCAGAGAAACCATCTATCATTGACATTTGATTAGCTCCACCAATCTTTTCTAAAATGTGGTCCATCTTGGGCAGCGGGTAATTATCTTTAAGAGACGACTTGTTTAAGTTTCGGAAATCCACACATAGTTTGATTTCCCCGTTCTTTTTCCTGACTAGAACTAGGTTATCTACCCAGTCCGAGTATCTCAAAGGTACAATTATCTTTGCGTCCAAGAGTTTTTTAAATTCCTTTTCTATCACGGGTAACAGAATGGGGTTAATTTGTCTAATATTTTGCCTAAAAGGTTTGACCCCAGGTTTCAAAGGTATCTTGTGATCAATAATGGAAGTGTCATATGTTTTCAATTCATCATAGGACCAGGCAAAAACATCTTTATATTGTCTGAGAAAGTCTTCGTACTTCACTTTCGTTTTGGGAGGGAGGAATTTCGATATTTTTACCATCCGGGGTTATTTTTCGGTCCCTATATCACAATCCTCCACTTCTTCCGGATGGGGCTGTAAAGTGGACTTTACAGGTGCATCGTTCTGATCAAAAAGTCTTTCCAAAGGAATCAATCCTTTGGGAATCTGATTTCTTTTAAGGACCAGCATACGATGATCTGCAATTTTTTCTCGGAAAGCTTCAGGTTCCTCTCCTTCTTGCATGATCCACATGGAATCATTGTGGTTTTCTTGATCAGCGTGAGTTTCTGAGAATTCGCCTACTGTTGTAAGGAACTTCTTAATTTGTTCATCATCTTCAAAGACTTTCCAGTGTCGGATATTGTCTGGTATGGAAGGCTTGTATCTGATTTCAATATGATACTTTAGTTTGAAGGTCGTGGGAGGAAAAAAGGTTGAAGCTGCCTTTGCCAATGCATCAGCATGTAGATTCTCGGCGCGAGGGATAAAATGGATATTTACGGATGAGAAAAAATTCTCCATGAGATCCCAAGTACAATTTCTATACGCCCTTAGTCTGGGATGCCTGGCTAGGTACTGTCGGTTCACTTGTCTGACTATTAATTCCGCGTCATCGTATACATCCAAGTTTTTTATATTTAATTTTTTGGCAGCCTCTAATCCTAAGATCAATGCTTCATACTCGCATACGTTATTAGTGTAATCTATGTCCCACTGCAAATGATAGGAGAAAGGAACAATGAACTTACCTTCAGGTGCTATCAAAAGTAATCCAGCACCAACCCCTTCAGAAGACGAAGTGCCATCAAAATACATTTTCCAGATACCTGTATTACACAGATCTTCCATCATGGGGTTTGACTCTTCTTGATTTGTATCGATTTCCTCCAGGCAACCATCTAGGCCATCATCAAAAGACAAGATGCAATTTCCCAGGTCTTGGTCTGCAATGTAGATAGGGAAGTTGTGTGGGTTTTGAGGATCACTGACCGTATATGCTAATCTTGTTTCTCTGTATAAATGAGTGAAATGACCACTGAACACAGGGATTGTGGCATAAGTCATGTCTAACTGAAGAGAACCCCCCATCTTGGCTCGCCATAACCTAGATAACAGCATGCCATACTTAGGGGGAATGTCTGCGATAACCACATCCATCAGGATACTCTTGACCGGGACCTGTGCCAGGGTAACTACCAGATATTTTATCATCCCCATGCATTTAACCTTCCTCGAATCAAAAGAGTACAGATTTCCATAAGGTCTTATGATATGGAGACCCAACTTCTCCATTATAATATTGGGCATAACATTATGAGAAGCTCCGGAGTCCAACATACAATTATGCAGCAATTGATCATGTATGTTCAGAGTAATATAAAAGGGAGCGATGTTGTCTTTGGACCCTTCAAAATGGGGACCAAACGTGATGTTAGGTCTATCATCTTCCAAGTTTATAACATCAGAGTGGATTTCTAGTTCTGAGACACCTATCATTTTGGTCATTTGTTTGCGATAAACAAGGTTTTTCTCTAATTCCACTAAAGGGATTGGTATCTTAATTTTGTTTAACTCATTCTCAAAACTGAAAGATCCGCTCACCTTATCTGTTTCTCTGGTTGTGACTTCCGAATTCTTCCTTTCTAACCTATTGGTCTGGACAGCTTTATCATTCATGGTCTTAGTTGAAGATGTAGCTTCATTTACGGGTTCAGTCTCCTGTGTTTGAGCTTCCACTTTTTCCACCTCGGGCTCTTGAGTGCTTACTCTTCTAGTTTTGTTGTTGGGTAATGGGGTTTCGTCTGACGGAGGCTCGTAAGCTTGGCCCCTTTGAAGGATTCTCTTGGGTTGAGTCGTAGAGGTGGGCTTATTTCTAGATCTCAGGTTGTATTTTGGTTGAAAATCGGCCATCATTATCTCAGTTTCTGATTGAGGTTCACAGCTCTCGGTGTGATCACCCTCCTCACTCTCATTTGAAGGCTCTGGTGTATTTAGAGACTTTTCGTAGTCTTCGTGAGTCAGATAAGGTTGACTACAATCATCACTGAAGTTCGTGACGTCATTATCTGAATCTTCATAGTCTTGAAAATCGTTAGCTCCTATAAAATTTTCATTCTTCAAGGGAGCTTGTATTTTCTGATCTTCCTTTTTTATTTGTCTTTGTTGATTAGGAGGGTTTGGATTTCTCTTGAAATATTTTTTGGGATAAGAGTCAACCTTGGCCTATTCAAGTTCCATCCGGGTTATTTTATTTGACAACTCTTTAATCACTCTAGCCATATCGTCCACCCTATCATCTGAGTATCTATTGGACCCTGAAGGGCCAGCTTGTTCTCTAAAGCGCTTGGTATCTCGGTTTCCAGTCTCTATTCTAGCCCTAAGTTTACCTGAAGCCATCATGTTAGACTCTATTTCTACCGCATCGTCCTGCATACGGTTTAAGGTGGCTCCCCTTCTCTCTCGCAAAAGTAATGTGAAATCCGACTCGAAAGCTCCAACGAAGGTCACTTTGGCCGCGGGTTGAGATGGTTTGACTTCAGCTGGGATTTTATTGTACAGTTTGTTGAATATCAGAATGAATTCCATGACTGTTTCCGAGTTCTTTTTCTTCAAAGACCCAAATTCGGTTAGATAATAGAGATGATCTTTTCTCTCTCCCTATTGTCTGAGGAAAGCATCTTCCAAAGCATCATATGACGGGAGAGAGGCTGCGGGTAGGCTCCGAAACCAAGTTCGTACCTGACCTTCAAAAGTTTGGACAAGGAGTCTCGAATATACATCCTCGTGCTCGATACCGAAGATATCTGTGAATTGGTCTAAAAAATTAATATTTTGGTCGCAGTCAAATCCCCCTCTCCGGTGAATTTCGATAAATTTTTTATGTAATTTTCTGGAAGATCGTGTAGGGGGTTGGGCAATACTAAAGGGGCGTATCTGGCTGCGGCTTTCACGAAAACTCTGGGAGGGGGGGCAGGCCCTTGACCTCCACCTCCTCCTAGAGGGACTCCTCCTCCAATTCCTCCTAGAGGGACACCTCCTCCACCTCCTCCAAACCCTCCTCCTCCTATAAACCCTCCACCTCCTCCTCCGGCGGCTGCCATCGTTGTTTGCAGGGAGTTATACAGGGGGTTTTCAAAAAATAAAAGGGAAAATTTATTTTCTTCGCGAAGAGGAGACTCTAATGAGGAAAGATCGGGAACGCGAGGAGTTGGTTCCTCAGATTTGCAAGAGACGGAATCGGGAAAACCGATGGGTGTGAGAAACGAGTGTGTAACACACTCTTCAGGATTTGGAGAAGTCGGGAAATTCAACTGAAGGTAAGAAGGTGTTTTAAAATCCGACGAACCTTCAAGAGGGCCCTTTCCTCTCTGTACCAAGGGGACTGTTGGATGAATCTCGCTCCAAATTTCGGAGCAGATTGGCGTTGAATGTTTAGCGTAAAATCAAGGATTGAGCGAGGTCGAGGGTTCGGAAGGACTCTCAGCCTTCGGTGATGGGATTTCAAGTTGGTAAACTGCAGCGGTTGGCTTAAAAGAGCCTCTCGCCTTTAGAATTTTTTCAGGATCGGTAACTGGCGTAATCAGCTCACCATATGGGTTTTGTCTGGTATTCCTTCGACCGAATGCCAGTTTATTTCTTCGTGGAGTCACCAAGTGAAAGATAAAAATCCTTAAATGGTGTGTACTCTTTGTTCACTGTCAAAGGGTAACACTTTCAATGAAAAATAAATGTCGTTTTCCCAGGGAAAAAGATTTCGTAACTTCGGTCCCCGGCAACGGCGCCAGTAATGTTGGAAAATATTGAACAAGCAACGAATGTGTATTGATGATTGTTTTCATTGATGGCAACAGCGGAGTTGGCATTCAGAAGAGAAGGAAAACAGAGATCCACAACCAAAGGATCTCATTCAAATTTCCCGAAAGAACGAGGGCCGTCAGATCAGACAGAAACTGCGAGGGAGATATTCCATCGGGAAAAGCCAAGGTGAAATCCCGATTGAATCTGGACCGTCAAATCC
>SNQJ01S0004925.1:278273-304081 GCA_010110895.2 Picea sitchensis | reverse complement strand
AGGTTGGATCAAGTTCTTGTCAACTCAGGCCATGTCCACCCTATCCATCTGAGAGATATCGGTCGAATCTCTCTCATCCTTCTCTTTCAGATCAAGCGAGATCTATTCTACATTCATTTGCATTAATGTTTCTATGTCACCTCCACTGTCCATACCCAACAACTCACCATCTATAGAATTGAAGGCTTCTTCTAATGAATTGGTTACCCTTTGGGCTTGTTCCTTGCCCAGGGAAATGTTGTGCTCCCAATCCTTCAACAGAATATTACCTCTGGTTTGTTCTGGGATGGCGAGTCAGGGAGAACCTGCTGAAACTCTATTGTTCGTGGCTATCACCGGCTCCTAGAAGGCGACCCAAACCGCTTCAGCATCCTTTTCTTTGACAGTCAGGTTCTCGGAAACCTGATTCATCAACAAACAATTCTCTCGGATCGCTCCCACTTTGGCGAGCAAACTCTGTTGTGTCGAAGAGATTATGTTCTGAATCTCGATCGCTCAGGATTTAAACCCCTCGACGTCGATCATCCTACTTTCGGCGATCTCTACCTGAGCCTGCAGCTCTGCAATCATAGCCCTTTGTTGCACTCCCTGTATACGATCGTCTCGGACCACGAGCTGTGCTTGCTTGATCTTGGTTTTGAGTGCTTCTATCTCATTTTTATCGTCTAGTCGGGCCAGTTCTATCTCCCCGCTCACCTGACATTTAGCATTTTCTGTGGCCGAAGCTACTCTGGTTTCAAGAGTCTTGATCAAGCGATTTTTCCTTTTGAGCTAGTTTTTTAGCAATCCGACCGAAAACTGGTTCGCCGATGCATACGCCCCTAGCATTCCTGCGATCTCCGTGGCGAATTGCTCATTCTTTTTGTTCTTTCCGTCGGTCATAAGTTTGAACTTCTTAACAGTCGACTCTCCCTCTTGGTAGAACTCTCTTTTCACCACCGCTTTTCTCTTTTTATCAAAGAAAAATTCATTCGGGGGAAGTTCCTCTGCTCTTATGGGCCTTAGTTCCTCGTTAAATATCCATCCCTCGTTGACATTTCCCTGTGCCGACTGCAAGGGTTTGACCGAGGTGATGGGCTCTCCGATTTGTTTTGCCGATTCTTTTGGAGTATCGACAGGATTCTTCTTCTTTGGAGGTTTAGGGGTCTTTGTATTAGTTTCTGGATTCTGTTTCTTTGGTGGGTCCGGAGTCTATGTCTCTGCTTCGGGCTTCTTGGTTTGTTTCCCTTCATCCTGGCGTTTTCCCGAGTCAAGAGCTGCATCTTTAGGGCCTTCAGTATCCTTCGGTTTCGTCTCGGAAACGCCCGAACTCCCTCCTCGTAACACAACGGGGAGACAACTTCGTCTGTGTTCCTGAAATTTCAATATAGAGGCTGAGTCTTCAGGTGCTAAGGATCGGATACGAGCCAACACTTCCTCATAAGACCTTGCCCCTCGGAAAATGTCATCCGGGGGTGAAAACTCATGTTCAAACCTCTTCAGCCCACAATTAGCTAAATGGTTTCTCACGATTTTCTAAGGATCATGTTTTTTATACTCGATGGAGACCAAATTCAGGTCTTCCAGGGCTGCAGCCTCGGCTTTGGCATGCCCGAAATCCAATAAAGAATAAGAATTTAGCCGAATGGGAAAAGACGACCACACCTTCTTTGAAGATCCTTTGAGTTCTTTACTCACCCCGCCAATCACTGTTTGTCGGGCGACCTCACGACAAGCCAGCTTGTCGGGGATGAAAAATGGTAGCGCAAGTGGGGGAACGACATCCCCGAACACTCTGAAGTAGGAGAACTCTGCCTCCACATACCAGTCCACTATACCACTCAAATTTGCAGCAATGTTGTCCGAGATACGAGGTGGTGGGTGACCAAAAATGGCGATATGTAGGGGCACAATCACCCAGTTGAAAATTTCGTATATGAAATTGTCCGCTTTATTTTTCCACGGTTTGTCGTGATACTCATGTACGGGTTTTTCTTGGGCTAGATTCCAATCCCAGCTCATCAAGGGGAATGGTGTCATGGAACATATCGCGTCCATAACATAAGCGGACATGAAAAATGAGGATGGCCTCCCACTTGCCTTCTGCTCCCGATACTCTGTGACCCGGTTGGCCAAACTGTCCGAGAGTATCTTTGCCCAATTAAACGAGCAACCTTCTGCTACCCGAAACATGAGAGGCACCCACGCAATGAAGAAATACGATGTGTCCTCCCTTCTGAATAGTCGGCATGTCATCATTGCCACATACTTATACTGTGGCTCCAACGAAGCGATTGAATAAATGCCCTGGTCATTTGCTCTGAATTTCGCGGAGCGCGAAACCCAATCCTTTATCAAACCGGGCATGGTCTTATCATATTGTGTGCACTCCTTCTCTTTGAATTCCTCCAGGAATTCAACACCATACGTGTATTCAGATGTCGTCGGGAGCTTATACATGGTTTGGATATGCTCCGGCCTAAAAGTCCCGACCGTGACCTGCTAGTCGTTCATGATAGTTCTGGTGGGTAGGTCTATGTGATCCAACACCCATCAGATCATATCATAATATGGGAGAAACCGTGGTCTGGTTGCTACCCTGTGCATTCCGGATTGAACAACTATATTGTATTTAGTGTTCAGGTTATCCTTTTCATTATCGTCTGAGTCTGAATAATTCACCAACTCCGATTGCAGAATGTCTGAAACAAACAACCAGCTAGGGACCGATTCGACACTCCAGGGCGAAGTGTCGGAGACATTATCTGAGCCTTTCCCTGCGACCTCGACATTCGCCTTTGCTGCTTTCCGTGGAGCCATAGCTGAAGCTTGCGTTTTCTCCCTTCTGCGATAGAACTGCGTATACATGCAAGAATTAGTTCACTCGGAATTGACGAGCTCTGCGTGCTTATGAAAATGTGTTCGTTATAATAAAATGAAACTCTTACATATATTTGAAAATTCGGTACTTTTCGAAATAAGCCTGTCAAATCTTAATTAGAAACAAATTAATTGCGTAAAATCCGATCTTATATGCGTGGATTTACCCTACTTATCCATAAATGTCATAACTTTCTGGCGGTTTGACAGTCAGTCGAATCATGGAGAGAAAATAGCTACCTCGATAAACGTGCAGGCCTCGAGGTGCGAGATACATCTCGCTTTATCTTAAATTATCAAATCTTACCACCATTCATCAATTCCTTGTTGTTCGCTACTTCATGGATTTTATTTTAACATTTTGAGTCCCCAACTCCCGAGATCGCGAGGACCGATTTTGGCTTAATTAACAATAATCGCGATTTGGAGCATCATTAATTTTATAATCAATCTATTCTCCATATCGCAACTCGGAACTTCGAAGACAAGTTTCTGGGAGATTAGTATGCCGAGTCGCGAAACCGCGAGATGGCGATAATTAAGACTCAATTAAGGGGAAGAAAATTTTGGATTAGGTGGTTAATTAATCATGCTATAATTACGTCGCAACTTCGTGAGTCGGGGTTTTAGACGCCGTAACTTTCGAAAAGATAGTTTCGAGTGGCGAAGCGCCGAGAACAGATTTTAACCATGGTTAGCCTTTTTGCCTTTACCTTGACCAAGGTTAGCCCGAAAGAACCTCGTGTTCTCGGCTCTCGGAGCTGTAAAATAAAAACTCTAACTTGGCAAACGCCGAGGCGCAAAACCCCGACGACGTCTAATCACTGAGTTAAAAGATTTTACCCTGGTTACTATCTTGAGTGAAAATTTAAAACGACTTCGCCGTTTCGTGACTCGAGACATGTGAATTCATGGGTTATAGTATCCGACTTGCGATATCCCGAAGTAAAACAAAGAGAGTGACATTCTTACGAAAGTGGATTTGTTTCGAGAGTGGAAAAGCATCGCTGCTTACATAATAAGGTTGCAGAGTTTTCAAAGTCTCGGGGGAAAGAATCAAAAGACCATTTTTAGATTTCAAGTATCAAAAATTGAAAGTTGTGAAGGGTAAAAATAAAACAAGGGAGGCTCCAAGAGGACACGTAGAAGAGGCGGAAATTTTTTCAGCCGTTAGATCTAGGCAAGAGCAAGATAAGTCATCAAATCAAGAAAAGTTTAAGTCATGATCGTCAGATCTCATTG
The DNA here is from genome assembly GCA_010110895.2 of Picea sitchensis. Taxonomy (NCBI): domain Eukaryota; kingdom Viridiplantae; phylum Streptophyta; class Pinopsida; order Pinales; family Pinaceae; genus Picea; species Picea sitchensis. The sequence goes on along the minus strand of SNQJ01S0004925.1, from coordinate 299,980 downwards.
AAGAGAGATTGAAGGTGGGGATCCATTGCGGAGATTGAGATGGAAATTAAAGCATGAGAAATTTATGAGACTGCAATCCCTCAGGATCGTTTATCTTGCTATATCAACAGATCAATGGTGGATATCGATCCCACTATGGATGATCATCTTCGCTTTGCGGAGATCGGGAAGGAAATTAAAGAGTGAGCAAGTTGAGTTTCCACAATCACTCGTGGTTGTTGATATTCAAGCAAGGGACATGGGTCAGATGATCTCGTACTCTGGAGGATAACCACTTCGAAAGAAAGACGAATGCGAGCAGTGAGAACTCCCAAAGGCCCGAAGCCCAGAGTTCATTTTGACTATCCATCAATGAGGACACTTGATGCTAGATCTCTCACTTCAGAGACTTAGCACTCCGGAAGGTTCTGTGGAGAAAAGCACTAGAGGAAGAACTGCCCGAAGTCCCGAAGTAAATCTAAGCCATTGAAGGCTGAGGAGACTTGTTGACAGATCTTACAATCTGAAAAGTTAACACTTCGGAGTTTTGTGGTGTTTTGCATCTCAGAACGTCCGAAGCCCGGGATTCCGAAGTAAATCTCAGCTGTCCAAATCAAGAGGACATGTGGAGGCTGATCTCGCACTTTGGAGATTCGACACTCCATAGGATTGCGCGCATTAGCAGACGGAAACTCTCGAAGGTTGGAGTTCTGAAGAAGATCTTCACCCTTTGTTTGTCGAGGCTTAAGGATCGTTGGATTTACCTCTCTCTAGACAGTTCGCCACTTAGGCACTTCGTGACTATTATGATTGTGAGCGGTGACAGATCTCAGAAGACCGAACTCCCGAAGTAATTCTAAGTCGTAGATCTCAACGAGTAACTGAGACCGTCGATCTCTCCCCCCTGTTCGGATGTTCGCGAGTTCAAAGGACTACGAGGTAAGAAAGGAATACTTCTTAGAGCCCCGAAGGCCTGAAGGCACAAATTCTCGATGTAATTGTGGACCGTTGATCTCAAAACCAACGAGGACCGTTGATATTTGCATCAAATCAACCATTTGACCATTCAAATATTCAGAGAAATTGAGACCTTCATGCATCGAAATGCCCGAAGACCGAAGGCCCGAAGCGCCTATTTTTCATCCCCTTATCAAATGAGAAGATGAACTTCAATTTTTTTTTTGGATCTCGAGTAAACTCAAAAATCCCAATTCCTCCATTTGAGGGGCTACAGTTGATAAATAACAGAGATCAGAGGTATGACTCTGTAGATATCGTGCTCAGATAGTTAGAGCCAGCTAGATTGAAGCTAAAGAAGTGGTCTACCCTGTGTTTTTCAACCTGAAGTCACACATAGAATTTTGTAGACCTGGTTTTATGCACAGGAAACAGGTAAGCACGAAAATCTCTAACAAATTTTTTTTTGTTCAATTTTTTTGTCAAGATGGCCACTTCTAGCAATTTACGACCAACACAAGGACCGATTCTTCTTGGAAAGAACTATGAATTTTTGTCTATTAGAATGAGATCCTTCTTACAAGCACAAGAGTGCTGGGATCTAGTGGATCTTGGCTATGTGGAACCAGATCCAGCAGACCTTGCCGCCATGACCAATCAACAGAGAACTGCTCAGGCGACACAGAGGAACATAGAGAATAAGGAAAAATTCTGGATTCAAAAATCAGTGGATGACTCGATTTTCTCAAAAATCACAGGCGTTGTTACTTCAAAACAGGCCCGGGACATCCTTAAATCAACCTACCAAGGAAATGACAGGGTCAAAATAGTCAAGTTGTAGACCTTGAGGACGCATTTTTAGACTTTAACAATGACAAAGTCTGAAAATGTTGATCAGTTTATGACCAAAGTCATGGGAATTGTAAACCAGATCAAATTGATTGGTGAAGCCATCCCTGATCAAAGAATCGTTGAGAAAGTCCTCAGAATTCTACCAAAAAATAAAAAATGGTTGTTACAACCATCCTTGAATCCAACGATCTGTCAATTTTTTCAACAGATGAATTAATGGGCTCTCTATTGACACATGAGACCAGACTACATCTCAAAGATGAGTCAATAGCCAATGCCTTCAAGACTCAATTCTCTTTCAATAGAGGGACAGGCAGAGGCAGAGGAAGAGGTCACCAAGGAAGAGGGAGAAGTCCAAGTAACAATCACTCAAGTGAAGGTTACAAACAACAGAACCAGAATCATAATTTCCTAGGTCACAGACAACATAACCATAATAAGAATTTCCATCCTCAAAGAGTCAGAGGGAGAAGATCAAATGAAAAATCAAGCATACAATGCTATTACTGCAAAATGTATGGTCACTATGGATCCGAATGCCGAAAGAAGCAATCATATCATCACTCAGGTAGAGCACATGTCTCAAATCATGAAGGAGAAACCTGAGATGGTATGTTTCTCTCATGCCACAAGACTAAAGAACGACACAAAGATCTATGGTTGCTAGACAGTGGATGCATCAATCACATGACAGGTAAAAAATATTTNAATGTAAAGAAAGACATAAACAATGTCTATCTGTTCCAAATCTGAAACATAATCTGTTAAGTGTAGGACAAATAATTGAACATGGTTACAAGGTACTTTTTGGAGGATCATCATGTAAGATATATGACAAAACCACCAATAGGAAATTGATTTCTGAAATCCACATGACTAGGAATAAAATGTTTCCCCTCACCCTTAGAACTGCAAATATGATCCAATCATATGCACAAAGTGCATCCACCCCCAATGAAACTATGGTTTGGCATGCAATATTTGGACATCTACCCTTTCAGAGTCTAAGCCTTCTATAGAAGCACTCCATGGTCAAAGGTTTACCTGTCTTCAGAGAGAAAAATCCCCCATGTGAGTCTTGCATTCTTGGAAAACATAAGAGAACTAGTTTTCCACAGTCCTCCACTCAAGCCAAACAACACTTAGAGATGGTTCACACTGACCTATGTGGACCAATGAAAACAAATTCAATAGGTGTTAGTGTTTAATTTTTAATGTTTATTGATGACTTTAGCAGGAAAATTTGGATCTATTTTCTTAGACACAAGTCTGAAACCTTTGCAAAGTTCAAAGAATTCAAGGATGAAGTTGAAAAAAAAAATGGAAAATATGTGAAGACTCTCTAGTCAGATGGAGGAGGAGAATACAAGTCCAAAGAATTTGCAAATTTATGCAAATCACAAGGCATCGCCATGCAAAATACAACCATGTATACTCCACAACAAAATGGAGTGGCTGAAAGGAAAAGTCAAACAATGATGAACATGGAAAGAAGCCTTCTCAGAGAGAAATGTATGTCAAATCTATTTTGGGCTGAAGCAGTAGCATGCTCAGTTTATATCCTGAATAGATCTCCAACCACCAGTCTCAAGATGAAGGTCCCTCAAGAAGCATGGAGTGGGACAAAGCTAACTGTTGCTCATCTCAGAACATTTGGATGCATAACATTCGCTCACATACCTTCCAAATTGAGGAAGAAACTTGATGATAGAAGTGAAATGCATTTTTGTTGGATACAGTGAGACATCCAAAGCCTACAGACTCTACAATCCCATTTCAAACAAACTAGTTCTCAACAGAGATGTCAAATTTATTGAAAATTAGTTCTGGAGTGAGTCTGAAAATCGACCTATGGTCAGTCAAAATCCATTGCTGCCACTTCCTGAAAACACAGGAAATTCAGGACAACAAACTTATCATACTGCCCTTCCAAGACTGCAGGTACAAGGACAACCTGAAAGTCCTCAAGACAACTCTAATTCAAGTATAAATTCATCCTCTAAACTTTAAAATCAGAGAACTCGAAGCTTGAGAGAAATCCATCAACAATTAGATGATATTGATCAAAACAATATTTTTGAATTAATGTCATGTCAACCTACATCTTTTAAACAGGAAGCTAAAGAGACACATTGGGTTCAATCCATGAACCAAGAGATTGACTCCATTGAGAAGAAAAAGACATGGGATCTTGTTGATCTTCCCAGACACAAGAAAATTATTGGTGTCAAGTGGGTTTACAAAACTAAAATCAATGAAAAGGGAAAGATTGAAAAACACAAGGCAAGACTTGTTGCTAAAGGATTCTCACAACAACCAGGTATTGATTATGGTGAAACTTTTTCTCTAGTAGCAAGGTTGGACATTGTAAGGACTCTCTTGGCCATAGAAGCTCAACATAAATGGAAAGTATACCAGATGGATGTCAAGTCAACTTTCCTGAATGGTGTCTTAGAAGAAGAGGTCTATGTGGATCATCCACCCAGATTTGAAGTCAAAGAGAAACAAACCAAAGTGTATCGGTTGAAGAAAGCCTTGTATGGCTTAAAGTAAGATCCAAGAGCTTGGTACAACATAATTGACACTTACCTAATCAAGAATGGTTTCAACAAAAACCAAAATGGGCCAACTCTATACACCAAAATAGATCAGCAAGGTAAAATTTTGATTGTATGTTTATATGTTGATGACATGATATATACTGGAAATCTTGAGTTAACCATTTTTAAACATGCCATGCAATCTGAGTTTGAGATGACAAATCTTGGAATAATGAAATATATTTTGGGGATTGAGGTTGACCAATCAACCAAAGGTAGTTTTGTATGTCAGCAAAAGTATGCAACATACATCATCAAAATATTCCTCATGGAAGACTGCAATCCAGTAGAATCTCCTATACCCCTAGGCACAAAATTGAGCAAGCAAGATGAAGGCCCTACAGTGGATTCTACCCTGTACAAAATTTTACTAGGCAATTTGTTGTATCTTACAACAATTAGGCCTGATATTATGTATGTAGCCAACTTTGTTTCCAGGTTCATGGAATACCCCAAAGAATCTCACTGGAAGATGGTGAAAAGGATTCTGAGATATGTTGTAGAAACTCTCAATTTTGGCTTATGGTACACTCATTCTGATGATAATCTTCTCTCTGGTTACACAGATAGTGATTTTCCAGGCAACCTAGATGACCAGAAAAGCACCTCAGGCATGCTTTTCACCTGGGCATGAACTTGATTTCTTGGGCATCAAAGAAGCAACCCATTGTCTCAATATCTTTTGCAGAGGCAGCGTATGTCGCTGCTACCTTAGCTTCCTATCAAGTTGTATGGCTGAGAATACTATTGAATGATATGTCACATACAAAAAATGAGCCAACTCCTATCTTCTGTGACAACACTTCAACAATCGCTTTATCCAAAAACCATGTGTTTCACAAGAAAAACAAGCATATTGACACTCACTTTCACTTCAAACGCGAGCTAGTCAATAATGGTGACATCACACTTCAATTTTGTGGCTCACAAAATCAGCTCGCAGACATTTTTACGAAGCCACTAGGAACATCTATTTTTTATTTTCAGAGACAACACTTGGGCATTATCAGTGCTGATGTTTGTAACTATTGAGTTTAAGAGGGAGTGTTAATTATATCTGTAACCTCAATAGTATGTGATAGTACACTACCAGTTGTCTTGGCCAACTGTACGATTGTTTCTTGACTTTCTTGATTTTCTTAAGCTTATTTAGTTCATCTCTTTTCCCTTAATGAATTCTGCTTTGCTTATTTTTTTTTTCAAATTTCGTCTTCTCTGTATTATCTTCTTTGCTTCTCATCTTGTCACCTAAGCCGCCATCAAGTTTATGGATTGTTATTACTGCATCCTGATTCGGAAGTGTAGATGTGCATGTGTTTGTTGTATAAGACTCCTTTCTATTAATGAGCTATCTTGTATTATTTGTTATTTGGACATGAACTAACTTTTGTCATTAAATGAAGATGAGCTTGTTACCTGTCAGAATGTTCATAAATTACTTAGAGAGGATATCGATTTGATTTCCTTGGAGGTACAAAAGGTGGGGTTTCATTCACTACAGAGAGTATTTGACAATGGGGATGCCACCCTGCATTGAATGCCCGAGGGGACATCCACATGTAGCACGCTAGAGCAACGGGAATGGAGGGGCCCAAGGAGGATATAGAACGCAGGGCGTTGGACGGGGCTTGGCATGGGTTGACGTCCAACCGCGGCGTTCTACGGGATGGGGTCCTGGTGCTGGAGACATCCCATGCGGCTCCATTTCGTAGACTCCTTAGCCTACGCCTAAAGTAAGTGCTTATTATTACTATATATTGAAATTTCAAATTATTTATTAGTTAAATTTTAAAATTTTAAATAAATGAAAGGGTTGTATTTTATTTAAAATATTTTTTTAAGCGTGCACTTAGTTTACTCTTATTAATTGAAATATAATTACTTTTTCATTTTTTCATGGTAGAAGGTTTGAATGAATATACATCCTTCAATTCTAAATTATTTAAATTTTTTTGAAAGTGTATTCTTTTAAATTTACTTTTATTAATTGAAATATAATTAATTTTTCAATTTTTCATTATAAAAAGTTTAAATGAATATTTACTCTTCAATTTGAAATTATTTAAATTTTTTTGAAAATGTATATTTAATTTATTCTTATGAATAGAAATACATTTTTTTTTTTTTTAATTTTCCATAAATATATCTGATATGATTGAAATATACATTTCAACTTGAAATTAAAAATAAACTTTTTAAATTGGATATGATTGAAATAGAAAAATAAATGATTTGATTTAATTTAATTGCGGGATTGTTGCATTGTATGTCATCTGTCAGGAGGCTGGAGATGGGATAACTGTGATTAAGAAATAGGAGTAGGCTAATTCTGGAGCAATCTTTTCTACAGAGTTGAGTTTTGCTTTTCAAGTAAAAAAACTAACCTCAATTCAGTCAAATTTTCAGCTTAGTATGAATTTTGCATGGATCAAAGTTCCATGCATTTCAGAATCTTATCTCAGCTATTTTGCCCCATTTTAAACCAACCAAGATACTCAGAAAATCAATCAGAATTCTAAATTGACCAAAAATCCAAAAACTGAAAACCCGAAAATCTGACAGAAAAGTAACTCAAATTGCTCCCAGTTAACCCAATCCAAAGAAATCAACCCACATGACATAAGGAACAGTTGTGATGATTTGATTTAGATGCAGGATTGCTGCATTATATGTCATCTGTCAGGAAGCTGGAGATGTGACAACTGTGACGGAGAAATCAACCAACTGCAGACCATTGGCGATATGTACAGATGGATATAAAGACAGCTTGCATGCTTGCACTGGAGGTGAACAGAAAGCGAAACCTAACCTTACAGAGAAATCGTTAAAAAAAAAAACTCTTTCGACGTAATGGTGGCATTGATTGAGGATTGCAACATAGAACTGTACACCACTTGCAGGTGCACTCCAGCCTCTGCACATGCATTTAGTACATGCTTTGTCCAATTAAGAGCCAGCTCCACTTCGTGATGATGGCATTGATCGAGGATTGCAACATAAAACTGTATAACGCATGGAGGTGCACTCCAGCCTCTGCACATGCATCTAGTACATGCTTTGTCCCATTGAGAGCCAGCTCCACCACCGGTGAGTGGAGAAGTAACATTGTGGACACCAGTTTTTGAGAATCTCTCTCCTCCGCCATGATCTTTCTAAACCAATCGATGCGCACGAGTAAGGGAGACCGGGAGGCCGAGCTTGAGAGTAAGTGGCGCTGCGGAGAAGATGGTTGTGGTTGACAATACAAGTATTATTACTGAAGATGAATTATAACAACCAGAATATATAGCCATCAGAAGAAATCACCAATGGCAACATACATGGAACGTTCTATATTAAATAATAAGTACATAAATTCTATATTACAACCTGTTTATATATTATGATGCCTCTTCATTGATATTAAATAATGAGTATATAAATTCTATATTTATAGGATTTTTGGAATAGGACCAAGTACATGTAAATGAAGGCGGAGATGCAATTTAAAGTGTGCTTGTATTTTAATGCATTAAAACATATAATTAACATAATGATATTACATAATGGTTTGTGTAGTTAGATAAATTAAAAGGTGCACACTGTGTACATAGTTATTTTAAATATGCATATGCACAAATTTAAGTAAATTAATGTAGTAAATATATTACTTATTTAATTAGACTTAACATAAATGTGTAATTACATCCTGATGGGGTTAAGATAGGTGGGGAGGTGGATGCATAAATGTTTTGTGGATCTCCACCTCACCATGTAGTAATTTTCAAGTGAGGGGCACTCTAGGTTGGTGAGTGAGGAAAATCTAGGGTTTAATGGGTACGATGTTGTGCAAACTAGTTAAAGAACTAATGATGATGTCGAACACGGTGGGTGAGGAGTATAATGAAATGATGTGGTTAGTAAGTGGAGAAGATCTGATATTTATGTTTGGGCATGTTGTTGATGAGAGGATTCATAATTCCTTGAGTTGGTGGGAAGAGGTGGGTCAGGGCATGATGCATAGCCAACGAGCTTTAATGCTCATTTTGAGCATGGGCGATGGAAACTCTATGGTGAGAGTTAGATGGGTGGGTAGGGGAGAATGTAAGATTGATGCAGGAGCATCCCTCACGACAAGCAAAACCAACGTGGAAGCATAAGACAGCCGGAAGACGTCCAGCGTAAGCTTTTGAATATTTTAAAATTTTCCCTTGAAGATGATGCGCTGAATATAAATGAGATCATTTATTTTAGGTGCCTTGGTAAGAATGTAATCAGACCTCGATCCATACGCTCTCGTCTGAGATAGACAGAGGCATTTATAGTAGTAGTTGCAGGTAGATAGAATTGAATTCTTAGATTAGACAGTTTTTAGAGTACAGGAGGGAAACTGGATATAGACACCCTCATTTGTATCATTGTAACATTAGCAACAAGAGAAAGAAGAATCTAGAGCAGAGGAGAATAGCAGAGAGTTGTAGAAGAACACCCATGTATAGATCTTGAATTAATAGAAGAAGTTGATTCAGATTCAAGGTTGTTGTGTTACTCTGCGTGTGTGTGTATTGAATGCTCTAATGCTTCTTCCTGTTAATCATTGTTGTTATGCTATGCATATGATTTCATGCGTTAAGATAGAAGTCTCAGAGGAGGTGAAGTGAGTTACGATTGTTTCTCCTTTTGAGCAAGGATTCCTGCAAGGAGTGCAGTCGATGTTGTCCGCAAGGAGTGCGTTGAAAGAAGGCTCGGGGAGTAAAACTCTTGTTCTCAAAGCTCTCAGAAGTGAAAGTGGGTTGTTAAAGTCGTGCAAGGGGTGCACAGGCTAAGTAAAGTCTCAGTTGTAAATTTGAGCAAAGGAGACCTAAGACTGCTGCTGCAGGAGTGCGCAGAGTCAGAAGGATTTAACACTTAGGAAGTTGTTGAATGTTGAGCGCAAGGAGTGTGCACGAGTTTCTCTGAAAGAATCAGAGTGGAAAAGCTCAGGAGGTAAAGCACCTTCGTGACATCGATAACATAGAGCACTAGAGTTTGTACCGAGAAAGGTTCGAGCGGGAGATGCGAGTGCAGGTGTCAGAGGACAAGTCCTGAGAAAGAACATTTAGCCTTCTCAAGAAATCCTCAGAGAGGAGGAATCGACGGTCAGGATTCATAGAGGAAAACAGTGAAATCCCGTCAACCGTCAGATCTCGGGAAGTTGCGCATGGTTTAGGTCGCAGCGAACAGAGGAGGAACCCAGAGGATTCATCGGGATATTAGGTTTGTCGGGATTTCGTTGAACGAGAGACTTGAGACCTCATAAGTCTCTAAATCTCGAGAAGAGATCCTAGCCGTTGATCTCGACAGGACACGTGTCAAGGAGCCAGGAAGTTATCGGGAGTCTGGAGGCATCGGGGTTTTGCTGAGGCAGAGAATCGAGGCCTTGTGGTTCTCAAAACCCCGACAGAGAACCTCAGTCGTGGATCTCGACAGGGATGCGTGGCGAGAGATCCTGGATAGTTCGGAGTTCGAGATATCGGGGTTTCCGGAGTCGTGAAACTCTCGCATAATGAAATCGCGATTCGCGATTTCCCGAAACGGTCAGAGCCGTTCGATGTAAGGGACGCGTGTCCAAGGATCCAAAGGAATCGGGGTTCATCATTTCGGGTTTTCCGCATACAACGAAATCGCTGCATTAGAAACCGCGATTTCGCGATACCCAATAGAGCGACAGGGAAGCGGTGACGTGGAGGAGAGAGATCGCACGTGCATCGGGGTTCGGCATTTCGGGATTCTCAATGACAAGAAACCCACGACAGGAGAAGTCACGAAATCCTGAAACGCTACGGTCCCACATTCATAGCATTTAGTGGAGGACAGGTGTCGAAGGGTCAACCCTCACTGGAGTCAACGCCAGGTGGCATCGAAAATCGGAGAATCGGGAATTCCAAGGGCATGAGTTCCACACATTTCAATTCCACGAAGTCTGAAACTCCGATAGGGGAAGGACTGTGGTCTTTTGGACCAGCAGGTCACATGCGCAAGAGTTAGCCGGAGGGGCTAAGGGGTGCAGAGGTACCATCGCCGAGCGGGAATTGGGATCCGTGAGAGCAGTAGATCATGACAGCGCGAGTGCCGATTTCCCAATCGGGAGAAGTCCTGATAAAAGCAAGGAACACATGGGTGCATATTTCATCGAGGTTCGGGGATTGGTGAGACCCGATCCGGTGGTTGTAGGACTCGCGACCACGCGAGGTCCGATTTCCCGATTTTGATAGGGATATCATAAAGAAAATTTATGTGGGTGACAATGTCCCGAAAGGGGGTTTTGAAGAGAATTCTAGCTCTTCGGGCCTAGGGAAGAGAAGGTCCTGGTGGGAGAGGATGTGCCCTGGGTGGCACATTTGCGTCAAGTGGTATCAGAGCATAGAAAAGTTCTTTTCTTTCTATAGCAGAGAAAAAGGGAGAATTCACCATGCCACCAAGAAGAAGAGGTAGACAATCACCCGATCCAGAGGAGGAAAGGGAATTGTCCAGAGGAAGAGAAATGTCCAGAGAAAGAGGTAGGCAAGGACAGAATCCAAACGTGGAAAGAGGAATGTGAAATCTTCGTGCCAGAATGGAGGACATGGAGATAAGACAAAGGCGAAACGTTGATGCAGGAGATATTAGTGAATCCGAGGATGAAGGTGATGCTGGACATGAAGAAGAAGAAATCCCAGCAGAAGCTGCAGCCATTAAATGTTTAATTAAGGCTATCGCTCGAATGAGTTCGAAAATAAAGATGGACATTCTAGCTTATGAAGGGAGTCTGGATGCAGAAGAGCTGCTAGACTGGATTAGAGCTCTTGACAATTATTTTGATTATGAGGATATCGAAGATGATAAGAAGGTCAGACATGCCGTCACAAGATTAAAAGGACATGCAGCCTTATGGTGGGATGAACTGCAAGCTGACAGGCATTGCCAAGGCAAGCAAAAAATTAAGAGCTGGGACAGGATGATTACAAAGATGAAGGAAAAATTTAGTCCCAGTGACTATCAAATTTCTTTGTTCAGGAGGATGCAGAACCTGAGACAAAAGTTGATGACAGTAAAAGAGTATACTGAGGAATTTTACAGGTTGAATATCAGAGCAGGTCATCACGAAAGCAATGACGAAAAGGTGGTCAGGTATATGAATGGCCTGAGGTATGAAATTCAGGATGAACTAAATTTGGTGACCATCCGAACGGTGGAGGATGCTTACCAATTGGCTCTGAAAGCTAAGGAGAAGCTGAGCCGTAAACAAAGTCAGAGGGGCAGAGGTAGAAGTCAACCCAAAGGCAAATCGGTTGCCCAAGATAAATACCAGAAGCCCAAGGACGACTGGAAGAAACCTCAGACTCAGACAGAGAGAGGTTGAAGTTCGCAGCGAGGGCAATATGATGAGCAAAGAGAACAACATACTGAGCAGAGAGGAGGATATGCTGATAATAATAGGTTTCCTCGTACCAGAGGCAGAGGAAGAGGAAGAGGTGGAGTAATCACATGCTTCACATGTGGAAAGAATGGGCACAAGTCAGTTGACTGTCCAGATAGGAAGAAGGATGGAGGAGAAGCTCACATCGCCGAGGCACAAAGGCGAGATGTTGAGGAAGAATACGCTGAAGGCAGAAGATCGTTAGTGATGCGAAAAGTCCTTTTGACGCCGGAGAAGGAGATGGAGAATCCAACACAGAGGAACAATCTTTTTAGGACTGCTTGCAAGACCAAGGGTTGGGTGTGCAAGGTCATTGTGGACAGTGGAAGTACCGATAATCTCGTTTCAACCGAGATGGTAGAAAAGCTGGAGCTGGAGACAACTGATCTCCCGAATCCATACAAAGTCCCATGGCTACAGAAGGGACATTAGGTAAGTGTCACTAAACAGTGCTTAGTTGACATTAAGATAGGAGGATATAATGATAAGGTTTTATGTGATGTTATTCCTATGGATGTCTGTCATTTATTGCTGGGTAGACCATGGAAATATGATAGAAGTGTAATTCATGATGGGAGGAAGAATACATATACCCTGGAAAAGAATGGGAGAACTCATATGTTGTGTCCAATTGAAGATAAAGAGGTGAAGCCGGAGGTAAACAACACTGTACTTCTCATGAGTGGGAAGGAACTTCTTACAGAAGTTAAGAAGAAGGAGGATCCACAATTCTTTGTGGTCAGAAAACCGAGAATTGTTCTGACTAGCACAAGAGTGGACGATCTACCAGGGGAAGTTCAGGAACTGCTGGAAGAGTTTGCTGATATTGTAGTGGACGAACTACCTCGTTCGTTACCACCGATGAGGAGCGTGAGTCACCATATAGACCTCATACCAGGAGCTAGTCTGCCAAACAAAGCAGCGTACAGATTGACGCCGCAGGAGAATAAAGAGGTTAAAAGACAGGTCCAGCAGTTGTTGGACAAAGGTTTGGTCAGGGAAAGCTTGAGTCCGTGTTTTGTTCCAACAATACTCAGTCCGAAGAAAAATGGAGGTTGGAGGATGTGCACTGATTCAAGGGAGATAAACAAGATAACTATCAGGTATAGATTCCCATTGCCAAGGATGGATGATCTGATGGATTGCTTAAGTGGGGCAAATTTTTTTTCAAAGATAGATTTGAAGAGTGGATATCATCAGATTCGTATGAGAGAAGGTGACGAATGGAAAACAAAATTCAAGACAAACGAAGGTTTGTACGAATGGCTTGTCATGCCCTTTGGCTTAACGAATGCACCGAGTACCTTTATGAGGTTGATGAATGAAGTCCTGAAGGAGTTCATTGGGAAATTTGTCATCGTGTATCTGGATGACATATTGGTTTTCAACAAGACAAAGACTAAACATCTGAAACATTTGGCTATTGTGATGAAGAGATTACAACAAGAGAAGTTGTTGATAAATATGAAGAAGTACTCATTCATGAAGACAAAACTCATTTATTTGGGGTTTGTTATTTCTGCAAATGAGTTAAGGATGGATCCAGATAAGGTGGAGGTAATAAAAAATTGGCCATCACCGAGAAATATTTTCGAGGTGAGGAGTTTCCATGGACTGGCTAGTTTCTACCAAAAATTCATTAGGAATTTCAGTGGAATTAGTGCAGCAATGATGGATACAGTTAAGAAAAGACATAAATATTTTCATTGGATGGAAGAGGCTGAGAAGAGTTTCAATTTGTTGAAACGAAATATTACAGAGCAACCAATCCTGGTGTTGCTAGATTTTCAAAAGACATTTCAGGTGAAATGTGATGCAAGCGGATTTGCAATTGGAGCGGTCTTGAGCCAGGAAGATAGGTCGATTGCATATTTCAATGAGAAGCTAAATGAGGCAAAAGAGAGATATTCCACATATGATAAGGAATTCCATGCCATCGTACAGGCATTGAAGAAATGGAGGCACTATTTGATTCCAAAAGAATTTGTTTTATATAGTGATAACCATGCATTACAATTTGTGACTCAACAGGAAAAGTTGAATCAGAGGCATGCTAAGTGGGTTGAATACCTGCAAAATTTCACTTTTTTGATAAAAACATATTTCTGGTACTGCTAACAAAGTTGCTAATGCTTTGAGCAGGAAATGTTTGTTGTTGCAGGAGTTCAAAGTCAGGACGTTAGACTTTGATGATCTTAAGGACATGTATGCAGATGATTCAGACTTTAAGGAAGCTTATGAAGCAACTGAGAATCCAGTTCTCAGAGACAGAAGCCAGTGGATAGAGTATGTGATCCAGGATGGATTGTTGTTTAAAGGCAATCAAATGTGTATTCCAAATTGCTCCATGAGGGAGAACTTGTTGAAAGAGAAGCACAGTGGAGGATTGGCAGGACATTTTGTCCATGATAAGACATTTGCAAAGCTGAGTGAAGCATACTTTTGTCCAGGGATGCGGTCAGAAGTCAAGAAGTTTGTGGATAGATGCAGGATTTGCCAGCATTCAAAAGGAAGGAAGCAGAATTCGGGTTTTTATCAACCATTACCCATATCTAAGAAGCCGTGGGATGAAATTAGCATGGATTTTGTACTGGGATTGCCGAGGACAAAAAGGGGTGTTGATTCAATCTTTGTGGTAGTTGACAGGTTTTCTAAAATGGCACACTTCATTCCATGCCAGAAGACCAGCGATGCGACCCACATCGCAAATTTGTTTTTCAAAGAGATTGTGCGACTCCATGGATTGCTGAACAACATAGTTTCAGACAGGGACACAAAATTCATAGGGCATTTCTGGAGAACATTGTGGAAGAAGCTAGGGACTAATTTGATGTTTAGTTCTTCTTATCATCCTCATATGGATGGACAAACAGAAGTGGTAAATAGAAGTCTGGGGGACTTATTAAGAAGCTTGGTGACAGAGCACCACAACAGTTGGGACAATGTGTTGCCACAGGCAGAGTTTGCTTACAATGATTCAGTGAACAGAAGCACAGGAAAAAGTCCATTTCAGATTGTATATGGAATGCATCCAAGAGGAGTTTCTGAACTGAGGGATTCAGAACATGCTGATACTAGCAGTGCTAGCGCAAGAGAATTCGCTGAAGCAATGAAGGAACTTCACTGCCAGGTGAAGGAGCGACTATTGAAAACGAGTCAGGAGTACAAGCGCAAAGCAGATCAACATCGGAGATAACTTCAGTTTGAAGTTGGTGATCTGGTTTTGGCACATTTGAGGAAAGAAAGGTTCTCGAGAGGAACATATAACAAGCTGAAGATGAAGAAAATTAGGCCATGCAAGATCTTGAAGAGGATGGGACAAAATGCTTATGAAATTGAGTTACTAGATGGGATCGAAATATCTCCGATATTTAATCTTTCGGATTTATATCCATATAGAGCTGATGAAGCAGGAGTATAAGGTGATGATCAACCAGAGGTCCAGTGGCAGAAGAAGATTCCAGTTGCAGAGAAGCCACAGATGGAGCATATACTGAACAAACGAGTTGGTAAGAAAACCAGGAGGAAAGAATAGTTTGAATATTTGGTTAAGTGGAAGGGTCATCCAGTTGAAGATGCCAGCTGGGAGACTGAAGCAGAGATTCAAAAGCATGGACATACCGTGCAGAAGCTCATGGACAGGAGCCCATGAAAATTTTCAAGCGAGGGAGTATGATGCAGGAGCATCCCTCACGACAAGCAAAACCAACGTGGAAGCAGAAGACAGCTGGAAGACGTCCAGCGCAAGCTTTTGAATTTTTAAAAATTTTCACTTGAAGTTGATGCGCTGAATATAAATGAGATCATTTATTTTAGGCGCCTTGGTAAGAATGTAATCAGACCTCGAGCCATAATCTATCGTCTGAGATAGACAGAGGCATTTATAGTAGTAGTTGCAGGTAGATAGAATTGAATTTTTAGATTAGACAGTTTTTAGAGTGCCGGAGGGAAACTAGATATAGACACCCTCATTTGTATCATTGTAACATTAGCAACAAGAGCAAGAAGAATCTAGAGCAG
This sequence comes from Picea sitchensis, assembly GCA_010110895.2. Taxonomy (NCBI): domain Eukaryota; kingdom Viridiplantae; phylum Streptophyta; class Pinopsida; order Pinales; family Pinaceae; genus Picea; species Picea sitchensis. The sequence goes on along the minus strand of SNQJ01S0004925.1, from coordinate 284,155 downwards.
AGGAGAATAACAGAGAGCTGTAGAAGAACACCCATGTATATATCTTGAATTAATAGAAGAAGTTGATTCAGATTCAAGGTTGTTGTGTTACTCTCTTTGTGTGTGTATTGAATTCTCTAATGCTTCTTCCTGTTAGGCATTGTTGTTATGTTGTGCATATGATTTCATGCATTAAGATAGAAGTCTGAGAGGAGGTGAAGTGAGTTACGATTGTTTCTCCTTTTGAGCAAGGATTCCTGCAAAGAGTGCAGTCGAAGTTGTCCGCAAGGAGTGCGTTGACAGAAGGCTCGAGGAGTTAAACTCTTGTTCTCAAAGCTCTCAGAAGTGAAAGTGGGTTGTTAAAGCCGTGCAATGGGTGCACAGGCTAAGTAAAGTCTCAGTTGTAAATCTGAGCAAAGGAGACCTAAGACTACTGCTGCAGGAGTGCGCAGAGTCAGAAGGATTCAACACTTGGGAAGTTGTTGAATGTTGAGCGCAAGGAGTGCGCGCGAGTTTCTCTGAAAGAATCAGAGTGGAAAAGCTCACGAGGTATAGCACCTTCGTGAAATCGATAACATAGAGCACTGGATTTTGTACCGAGAAAGGTTCGAGCGGGAGATGTGAGTGCAGGTGTCAGAGGACAAGTCCTGAGAAAGAACATATAGCCTTCTCAAGAAATCCTCAGAGAGGAGGAATCGACGGTCAGGATTCGCAGAGGAAAACAATGAAATCCCGTCAGTCGTCAGAGCTCGGGAAGTTGCGCATGGTTTAGGTCATAGAGAACAAAGGACGAACCCGGAGGAGTCATCAGGATATTAGGTTCATCGGGATTTCGTTGAACGAGAGACTCGAGACCTCATAAGTCCCGAAATCCTGAGAAGAGATCCTAGCCGTTGATCTCGGCAGGACACATGTCAAGGAGCCAGGAAGTTATCGAGAGTATGGAGGCATCGGGGTTTTGCTGAGGTAGAGAATCGAGACCTTGTGGTTCTCGAAACCCTGACAGAGAACCTCAGTCGTGGATCTCGGCAGGGACGCGTGGCGAGAGATCCTGGATAGTTCGGAGTTCGGGATATCGGGGTTTTCGGAGTCGTGAAACTCTCGCATAATGAAATCGCGATTCGCGATTTCCTGAAATGGTCAGAGCCGTTCGATGTAAGGGATGTGTGTCCGAGGATCCGAAGGAATCGGGGTTCGGCATTTCGGGTTTTCTGCATACAATGAAATCGCTGCATTAGAAACCGCGATTTCGCGATACCCGATAGAGTGACAGGGAAGCGGTGACGTGGAAACAAAACACAGAAGATACACAATACAATAGAGACACAGATTTACGTGGTTCACCCAGTGTGGGATATGTCCACTAGAGAAATTGCCAGGTCCTTCCTTTATTATTATCCAACAAATGAAGGGATACAAACTACATCAAACCCACTGTAACTTCCTCTTCTTTCTCTCACAATATCTTGTCTCAGAATACAATATTCTCTATCATGCATAACCGCAATACATTTCCCTCATAACAGAGGGTTTCCTTCTAGGGAAAAAAACCCTAACATATTTTTTACCGTTAGATCTGTGACCTTATAATGAATGGTCCAGATTTACATTGAAATTACAATATACATTTACAAGACAATTTTTCCTTCAAGGGCTTCACCCCTGAACCCCCGTCAGTGGCTCGCTTTCCCCCGAACCCCCCAACCAAGGGGATAGCCACCCCAGACCTCGTAGAGGGGGTACCCCCCCTCTGCACTCCCCTACGTGGAAGAGTGTACACATTTTTGGGGTGTAAAATTTTCATGGGGTATAAACACGGCTGAAAAACACAAGACCTTTGAATCAGGAAGATAATTAGGCTCCACAACCAACAAGTTGACATAAGGTTCGCTACTTATTCTTAGAAAGTCGACATACAACATATCCCAACATGTAGAGCATGTGATCAACTCATTCCCTAAATGAGATAAATGATCTAGTAAAATGATCAACTTGTGAAAAATTTGGACACTCACCTTAGAACCTTAGAGCATAACAACCAAGTTGACAACTACAAAGGGTTAATTATATGATAACTAACTATCATAAAAAATAACTGAAAGTAAAGTAATTAGATCAATTAGTGTTCTAATAATTTGAATTCTTAAACATAAACATCATGCATTAAAATAGTGAGACAAAGGTAGCTACTACCTATATCTACTTTGGCACTACTCCAAAACCAAAATTTATGTCCCTCCACCTAGGTCACTGACCATAGATAGTAGCTCTGACTCCAATGCTCATCCAAGGCTAAAGAAAAAGAATGAGGTTCTTCTTGAAAATATATGTAGAGCAAGGAAGGTTGGAAACAAGGTTTTCCGGGTCCGAGGAAATAAATCAACAATGAAGGAACATGGGCTTGCAGGCGGGGAAATAAAATGCCATCATTATGATGCTTCAAGTATGATTTTTCTTCTCCTCTTACCTTAGGCTCGTTTTATACCCTCTCCAAGTAGTTGGAGTGGTTAGAAATAGTTTCATATGGGAAATAGGGGTCAAGAAATGGGGGAACCTATGAATCCCACCCAAAAACATGAAAATTATTATTATTATTAGAAAAATTAAGGTGTATGCACACTACAATGGAGTAACATGTGTATGTACATGCCTTCCATATCTAGTAGGGAAATATGTCAAAAAATATTGTTTTGTTATGAATCTATAGGAGGAAAAGGGGGTTAATATCTGCAAGTGGAAAAGGGAAAGGCCAATCATGTCATCAATGCATATGTGGTGGAAATTGATGCTATAATAGATACCCCCTAATGTGTGAGGTCAAAAGAACAATTGATGGCTGAAATGAAATATAAATCCAAGAGGTGAGTATGCAATGTTGAAATTTAACAAGGGATGTCCTCCTCCATATTTTTTATTTTGTCAGGTGGGGACATAAAGTCATGTTTTCCAGGCATGTTTTAATTGTAAAGACTTTTTAAATAAAGTTCTTTAATAAAGTGAATGTACTTTATCACTTAACGTGATTTTAAGTTGTGGGACCCAAAAATATTTAATGTGCTTTTAATAAAATCCCTCACATCAAACTTATCTTATCCATTAGATTGAGTTGGTTATGTAAGTTAGGGTTTCTTGGGAAAAGAGAGAGTACAAATATATGTTTAGGAAATAAGAAAAATACACAGTGAAGACAAGAAAGAGAGAAAGAGAGGTATGATTTCTATAGAAAGATTAAGAGAAATTTTTTAAAGACAATCAATGCACAATTTCCAAGGTGACAATGCATAGTTTGTATAACAGAGAGGAAACCAGTCTATACAATGAGCATAATAGTCTGTACAAGAATATGTTAGCACAATTATCAAGGCATAACTTTGTACAGGTCATATTGTACCTATTTGATGCAGGAGCATCATACAAAGCCAAATCACGCGCCTAGCCAAAGGAACAGTTGGACGTGCAAATGGAAAAGAGGCAAGTTTTTTTTATGAAAACATTTTGAATTTTGAAAATTGAAGCATTAATGTAATAGCTAGGAGAAGCGTACTTACATTTATGTCTTGGAGATATGAACAAATCTGGAGAAATTACTCTCATCTGCTGGATGTAATAAGCATTTAAGTCTAATTAATATAAAGTAGGTAGATATGAATGTTAGATTAGACAGTTTAGAAGTGTAGGAGGGAAAACGGATATAGACACCCTCACCCTTGTATCATAGTAACAATAGGATTATTCAAAATTCATAAGCTGGAGAGTTGTAGCCGAGAGCTGTAGAGAAGAACCCATGTATAGGAGCACTTGAGTTAATATATGAAGCTTTGACTCAACTTTCATGGTGTTATGATGATTACTGTTTACATTTGTTGAATGGTATGTTTACAGTTGATTTGTTTCTTTGTTATGCATTTGTTTCAATGCTGCATTGTGTGTATGATTTCATGTTGAATGTATGAAGTTTGAGAGAGGAGAAGAATGAGTTTCAATTGTTTCTCTTCCTGAGAATTCCTGCAAGGAGTGCAGTGAATGTCTGCAAGGTGTGCATTAACAAGGGTCTGAGTTTTATCTCAGAAGGCTTAGGAGAGATATCGTTGTTCTCATACCAACTGAAGTGAAGGTGAAGCACATAACCATGCAAGGTGTGCACAGGCCAATTGAAGCATTTGATTTTATAAATCCAAAAGGAAGATTGAGAGGATCATTGTTGCAAAGAGTGCATAGGGTCAAAGAATCAAATAACAAGAGGATATTTGAAAGTTTGCCGCAAGGAGTGCAAGCAGGGCTCTTTTTGGAAGCTTGAGTTTACAAGTGAAAGCTCAGGAGGGATAATACCTTTGAAGTGTTCAAAGGGAAACAAAGATCGGAACCATCGCATAGGAATTAAGTTCAGGAGGGAGAACACTAAGTCATTGGGCAAAAGTCATTGAAGCGTGAATCAGGCAGTCATAATTCTCCGTGGAGAACTTGTGAAATCGCGAGGACTATAGGATCCAGTGGAGCTGTAAGGTGGTTAGGAATTGGATAAACTCACCACCCTAATATCAAGAATCAACGTGAACCGTTGATCATGGTCAATACGATCCGTTGATCTCATTTCAACCCAGGTCGTTGGATCATTTCGCGAACTCGGGGTTCGTAAGTTTGGAGGGTAGACCAAATTTCTTGTTTTCGCGAAGTTCTGATTTGTGAGGAGCAGGGAAGGAGATCCAGACCTTTGGATCCAAGCCACGGGAGAACCGTTGGATCAGAACCTTCATGGGGTATCTCATATTGTGGGTTCGAGGATTGAAAGAGATTCTTTTTAACTACAGAAGTCACAAAGTGCCGAGTGTCGAGGGCTTGGGGGAACACACGTCACGTTCGTTAGGTGGGGACCACGTGGTTGACAGGTGGCACAAACATAGAGTGCACAGAAAAGACATAAGAGAGTGACAGTTGGTGGACACACATCACCTGGGGAGGAGTCAACCCATTGTTGACTAACGCTTATCGGGGACACGTAAAGGAGGAGTACACGGGCTCAACAATCCAACTCACAAAGTTGCGAGTTGTGAGGGGTGTTAGAGTTAGGCCCTAGCCAGTGGTCGCTTGTAGAGGTTCTAGCGAAGAGGGAGCCATACCGTATCACATTCTCGGGTATCAACGTTTGGAGAAAGAGGAGTCGAGGGTCTTCGACTCGTGAACTCGCTAGTCATGAAAGGCGCTTTCTCTAAGGCCCGAGTAGAATTTAGAATGATCCTGTGTGGATCTCAGCCTGAGGGTCAGTGGTTTGCGTTAGTTGTGGTATCAGAGCTTGATTTTGTCTGTATATTTCAGGTAGAGGGAGCTAGAGGAAAAGAAGTAGTCTAATATGCACCAGTTGTGGTATCAGAGCACAGAACAAATTCTTTTCTTTTTGTAGCAAAGAGAAAAGAAGAAAATTTTCAGCCATGCCGTTGAGAAGAAGAGATAGGCCAATGCCTGATCCAACAGTGGAAAGAGAAATGAATGAGTTACATGACAGATTTGATGATATGGAGACAACACATAGGTGCACAATTGACGCTGGGGATATCAGCGAGGCTAGAAGTGAAAATGAAGTTGGAAACAAAGAAGTTGCAGTCGAAGATGCTACAAACGAATGCCTATTCAGGGTTGTTGCAAGGATAGGTGCCAGAGAAAAAATGGACATTCCAGTGTATGAGGGAAACTTAGATGTTGAAGAGCTTCTAGACTGGATTAGAGCTCTAGACAAATACTTCGACTATGAGGATGTTGAGGAATACAAGAAAGTCAAACATGCCATTACTAGACTTAAAGGGCATGCAACACTGTGGTGGGATGAACTACAGGCTGACAGACGCTGCAAGGGTAAGAAGAAAATCAAAAGCTGGGATAGAATGGTTGCAAAGATGAAAGCCAAATTT
>SNQJ01S0004925.1:247005-278263 GCA_010110895.2 Picea sitchensis | reverse complement strand
ATCAGGAGGGATAATACCTTTGAAGTGTTCAAAGGGAAACAAAGATCGGAACTGTCGCATAGGAATTAAGTTCAGGAGGGAGAACACTTAGTTGTTGGGCAGAAGTCATTGAAGCTTGAATCGGGCGGTCAAAATTCTCCGTGGAGAACTCATGAAATCACGAGGACAGTAGGCTCTAGTGGAGCTATAAGGTGGTTAGGAATTGGATGAACTCACCACCCTAATATCAAGAATCAACGTGAACCGTTGATCAAGGTCAATACGAGCCGTTGATCTCGTTTTAACCCAGGTCATTGGACCATTTCGTGAACTCGGGGTTCGTAAGTTTGGAGGGCAGACCAAATTTCTTGGTTTCACGAAGTTCCGAGTTGCGAGAAGCAGGGAAGGAGATTCAGACCGTTGGATCCAAGCCACGGGAGAACCATTGGATGAGAACCTTCACGGGGTATTGCGTATCGGGGGTTCGGGGATTGAAAGAGATTTATTTCGCTTGCAGAAGTCGTGAAGTGCCAAGTGTCGAGGGCTCAGGAGAACACGTGTCACATACATTAGGTGGGGACCACGTGCTTGATAGGTGGCGCAAACATAGAGCACACAAAAAAGACGGAAGCTGGTGACAGGTGGTGGACACACATCACCTGGGGAGGAGTCAACCCATTGTTGAGTAGCGCTTATCGGGGACTCGTAAAGGAGGAGTACGAGGGCTCAACACTCAAACTCGTGAAGTTGTGAGTTGCGAGGGGTGTTAGAGTTAGGCCCTAGATAGTGGTCACTTGTAGAGGTGCTAGCGAAGAGGGAGCCATACCATATTGCATTCTCGGGTATCGATGTTTGGATAAAAAGGAGTCGAGATTCTTCGACTCGTGAACACGCGAGTCATGAAAGGCGCTTTCTCTAAGGCCCAAGTAGAATTTAGAATGATCATGTGTGGATCTTGGCCCAAGGGTCGGTGGTCTGCGTCAGTTGTGGTATCAGAGCCTGATTTGGTTTGTATATTTCAGGCAGAGGGAGCTAGTGGAAATGAAGTAGTCTGATACGCACCAGTTGTGGTATCAGAGCATGGAACAAATTATTTTCTTTTTGTAGCAGAGAGAAAAGAAGAAAATTTGCAGCCATGCCGCCGAGAAGAAGAGATAGGCCAATGCCTGATGCAGCAGTGGAAAGAGAAATGCGTGAGTTACGTGCCAGACTTGATGCTATGGAGACAACACAGAGGTGCACAGTTGACGTTGGCGATATCAGCAAGGCTGAAAGTGAAAATGAAGCTGGAAACAAAGAAGTTGTAGTCGAAGATGCTGCAAACGAATGCCTATTCAGGGTTGTTGCAAGGATAGGTGCCAGAGAAAAAATGGGCATTCCAGTGTATGAGGGAAACTTAGATGTTGAAGATCTTCTAGACTGGATTAGAGCTCTAGAMAAATACTTTAACTATGATAATGTCGAGGAAGACAAGAAAGTCAAACATGTCGTTACTAGTCTTAAAGGGCATGCAACACTGTGGTGGGATGAACTGCAGGCTRACAGACGTTCCAAGGGCAAGCAGAAAATCAAAAGATGGGATAGAATGGTTGCAAAGATGAAAGCCAAATTTATACCCAGGGATTATCAAATCACTTTGTTTTGGAGGATGTGAAATTTGAGACAGAAGCTGATGTCAGTGAAAGAATACACTGAAGAATTCTACAGGATAAACATCAGAGAAGGTCATTGGGAAAGTGATGATGAAAAAGTTGCCAGGTACATGAATGGTCTGTGATATGACATTCAAGATGAGATGAGCATGTTGACCATTCGAAATGTGGAAGATGCTTATCAGATAGCTTTGAAAGATGAAGAGAAGCTGAGCTGGAAGCAAGATCAAAGAGACGAGGGTAGAAGTCAAGCCATAGGCAAATCAATTTCCCAAGACAGAACTCAGAAACCTAAAGAAGAGGGGAAGAAACCTCAAATTCAACCTGAAAGACGAGGAAGCTCACAGGGAAGGCAGTATGCCGATAGAAACACTTTTCCTCGAGCTAGAGGAAGAGGAAGAGGCAGAGGAGGTGAAGTGAAATGCTTCGTCTATGGGAAAATCAAACATAAATCCTATGAGTGTCCAGATAAGAAGAAATATGGTGGTGAAGCTCACATTTTCGAAGCTCAAGGATGGAATGTTGAGGTAGAAGACGTTGAGGGTGGAAGATCCTTAATGATGAGGAAAGTTCTCTTGAAGCCAGAGAAGGAGGAAGAGAACCCAACCCAAAGAAACAATATGTTTCAAACTACTTGCAAAACCAAAGATAGGGTATGCAAGGTCATAGTGGACAATGGTAGCACAGACAATCTCGTATCTACAGAGATGGTAGAAAAGATAGAGCTGGATATTGTTGCACATCCAATCCCATACAAAGTTTCATGGCTACAAAAAGGACATTAGGTAAATGCCACTAAATAATGTTTAGTTGAATTTAAAATAGGAGGATATAAAGATGAAATATTATGTGATGTAATTCCCATGGATGTTTGTCATCTACTGCTGGGTAGACCATGGCAATATGATAGAAACGTAGTTCATGATGGGAGGAAGAACACACACCCTGGAAAAAAATGGTAGGACTCACATGTTGCTACCGATTAAATATAAAGAGGTGAAAACATAAATGAGCAACATTGTACTTCTCATGAGTGGTAAGGAACTTCTTAATGAGGTTAAGAAGAAGGAAGACACACAATTTATTGTGGTTAGGAAGCCCAAAATTGTTTTGACCAGTACGAGAATAGATGATTTACAAGAAGAAATCCAGGAGTTGCTGGAAAACTTTTTTGATATAGTAGTGGATGGACTACCTTGTTCGTTGCTACCTATCATAAGTATAAGCCATCATATCAATCTTATACCTGGAGCCAGTTTACCGAACAAAGCAGCGCACAAATTGATGCTACAGGAAAATGATGAAGTTAAGAGACAGGTCCAGAACTTAATGGACAAAGGATTGATTCGAGAAACCTTGAGTCCATGCGTTGTTCCGACAGTGCTCAACCCAAAGAAAGATGGAGGCTAGAGAATGTGTACAGACTCAAGGGTGATCAATAATATTACCATCAGATACAGATTTCCATTTCCAAGGATGGACGACTTGATGGATTTCTTGAGTGGAGCAATTTTTTTTTCAAATATTGATTTGAAAAGAGGGTATCATCAAATTCGAATGAGAGAAGGTGATGAATGGAAGACAAATTTCCAGACGAATGAGGGGCTGTATGAATGGCTTGTCATTCAATTTGGATTAATGAATGTGCCTAGTACTTTCATGAGGTTGATGAATGAAGTCCTGAAGGATTTCATAGGGAAATTCGTCATTGTATATCTTTACGATATATTAATTTTCAGCAAGACATAAGAAAAACACTTAAAGCATCTAGTTGCAGTAATGAGGAGATTATGACAGAAGAAATTGCTGATCAATATGAAGAAATATTCATTTATGAGGATAGATAGACTACATTCAGTTAGTCAATATGGAGAAGTGTGATAGTGTTGTTCCCTATCTTACCTAGGTGGCACAATTTAAGGATGAACTAGCAGCTGTGGGGCAAGTCATCTCAGATTCAGAGCTTGTGAGAATAATCTTGAAAGGCTTTACTAGGGATTGAGAAGTCTTTGTGAAATGCATTGTGGGACGTCCAAAACATCCAAGTTAGAGAAGACTTTGGGATGAATTCACTTAGGAGGAAATCCGGGTGAATGGAGAGAAGGGAGGAGAGGGAGTTGATGAGGAGAACATTGCTCTTCTGTCAAAGGGAAAGGGGAAAAATAAGAATGGTTACAAGATTGAGATGAACAAAGTTCATTTCTTAGCATGCAATGAATATATCCACTATGCAGCACAATGTCCCAACAGGAAGGGGAAACAGGAAAAGGAGAAGGAGAAACAAGTAGTAGCCTCTGCAGAGGTAAATGAATTTAATGAGAAGTTTGAGAAAGAGTTTTCTCTCGTCTCCATTGTTTCAAGTGGAAACAACAACACCTTTGAGTTTGACAGGACTTGGATGGTGGACAGTGGGGCCACCAATCATATGACATGAATACTGGACTCATTTTTGTTCATATTTGAGATTGGATTCTGACCATGTCATGAATGGGACTCACCAGATCATAGGAGTCGACAGTGTCAATTTTCTGTTAAACTTTGGAGAGATCCTGGAAGTAGAAGGGGTATTGTTTGTACCAGGGATGAGAGTTAATATCCTCTCAGTCTCATCTCTAGAGGATGTTGGATATGTAATCGCTTTCAAATGTGGTTATGTTCATATCCATGTAGTAGATGAGGTGCCCATCAAGACAATTATGATTGGAGAATGGAGAGGCATAGTATACACAGTGCTTGGACAACTTGTGGGAGGTTAGTCAGGTTTGATATCTGACTCAGAGGGGGAGAAATAAGATCACAGGATTGAAGGTGAACCCAAATGCCAATCCTCAGTTCATGGATCTAGTACTACCAAAAGGATGAACTAGTATGAGTTAATCCAGTCAGAAAATGCTGAGAAATGAGACAAGATTTCTAGAAGCATAAGTAGAAGGCACAGTTCCACCAGACTAGTTCAAAGGAAGAATCCAAGTTCATAGGGATCAACCATTGCAGCTAGCTTAGAGTCTAGGAATGGTCTTGGATGTTGAAATGTCAGGAGGACCTCCCTCATTAAGAGGGAGTGTTGGAATTTAACAAGGGATGCCCTCATCCATGTTTTTTTGTTTTTTCACGGGGGGGGGACATAAAGTCATGTTTCCTAGGCGTGTTTTCATTGTAAAGTGACTTTAAAAAAAAGTTCTTTTATAAATTGAATGTACTTTATCACTTAAAGTGATTTTAAGTTGTGGGAACCAAAAGTATTTAATGTGCTTTATAATATTATGAGGTGCATTTAATAAAATCTCTTACATCAAACCTATCTTAGCCATTATATTGAGTTGGTTATGTAAGTTAGGGTTTCTTGGTAAAATAGATACTACAAATACATGTTTAGGAAATAAGAAAAACACAGAATGAAGAAAAGAGAGAGAGAAAGAGGTTTCATTTCTACAGAAATATTAAGAGCACAAGTTACAAGACAAAATGAGGGCACAATTTCCAAGGTGACAACACACACTCTGTACAACAGAGAAGAAACCAATCTATATAGTGAGCATAATAGTATGTACAACAATATGTTAGCACAATTATCAAGGAAGAAATTTGTACAGGTCATAGTGTACCTATTGGCATGATTCCCAAAGCAGATTTTTGTGCATTTATTGTTGTTTTTTGTCATCTATACAGTGACATGATTTCTCAGGCAGAAATCGGGATGTAGTTTGGTTGGCATAAGTGAATAGTCTAATATTGTTTATGTTGGCACAAATTTCTAGAGTGAAATCAAATGGAAGAGATGAGTTGATTTTCATTTTTTGAATTTGTTGGAATCATTTTAGATTTGCTCTTGAATAATAGAAATAATGTCTCTAGGGTTTTCCCCATTCTGGGGTTTTTTCCCTTGTCATTAGACCAAAATCACATGTCTAAATTATTGCAGTATCAAAGTATGGATCAATGATTTGCTTGACTTAAGTATTTTATCTTTCAGTTTCTTTTTGTTTTAAAGGCATTTATTAAAGACTAAGATCTCAAATTAGTCAAGTGTTTGACAAAATGTATGAATGAAATATTTATGATTTTTTCATTAAAATTATTCATGCAGTGGGCCCATCTGAAGGTCACCAAAATATGATCCAAGCATAGAACCTACAATAGAAAACACATAAGAATACTCTCTTCGTGAGGCGAGCATATCCGTGCTCAGGAGTGACAAAAGAAGTGCTGCCAAATTAAGTACACTATGGATCCATGAAATATGTATATAGAGAAGTAATGATAATGGCCACGAAAATGAATACACAATGGATGCATGTCAAAAGATATCATAGCCAAGAAAGAGATACATAGTGGATCTATGTATCTTAATTAAAGGAGGATATCTGGAAACAAAAATTGAACAAATTGATCCCCCAAAAGTACCAATGTCAGAGTAAAGAAGTGGTATTTTCCAATGCAACTCAGGCAATGACATAAAAGAGGTGATGCACACTCGAGGTCTTCAATTCGAACCACCAATGGTATGGTTTTACAGTATGTGAATAGATGTGTTGAAGTTGAACATAGTGAGACACCGTCTAATTACAGTTCATTGATGCATACCATTAATTAGCAAATATGATACAACCCATCAATAATGATAATGGTCGTCAAGGTACCTAGTACATTTTATCAAGTGTGAATAGGTTATTTGATGTCAAACACTTCTAGAATCTATCAATCAGGAGACATTGATGTATTCCCACTATTAATAGAAAGGGAACCTACCAGTGATGACTATAATCTGCAAGGTACTAATAAATACTCTAGATTCCTATCCCAGAGAAAAATGTGTTGAAGTCGATAAGAAGATATCTTCTAGAAGGAGGTAATTAAAGCATCCCCCATCATCCGACACAAGGAATAACAAAATACCAAAGATTTGGAAGAAATCGAATGAAATATTGAAAGGAATAGTGCACAAGAGTGACCCTCTGAGTAATGACCCATAATGAAACTCGTTGATAGAGACGACAAAACGACCAATAGGGTCAAATGGAATCCAAGGTACTGCACAAATCCTAATGTGTGAATAATATAATTATTGTCGAACACAAGGGAAACCATTCAATCAGGGACCAATGATGAAGTGTCATTTGTTGAGTGCAAGGTCACCTATCAATGGTGTTAATAGGGCTAGGGTGTGACTCTAGGTCAAACTCTCAGAGAATTTTTTCATAGTCGATAAGAGTTGAACCACCAGTAGGAAGTCAATGAGGATCTTCCATATTAGCATGACTATTGGACCAAGATATTTGTTGATTATGAGAAGTACTTGACATATGGGAAGGTCGACATGAAAGGTCAAGAATTATGAGGAGTGGTTGATATAGGATAAAACCTCCCATGAACAAAATCATTACATAATAAGGTGAATTAGGAAGCATGCACTCAAAGATGAATAATCACATAAGTTTGAAACACAGGAGGCATCGACAAAATCTCCATACTGACTAGAAGAATAACTAGTCATAGGAGTGAAAACCCCATGTAATCTATTAAGTTTCCTAAAGCCATACTAAACCCATTTTTTTGAGGAATAGACTAAAATATTTGTGCTTTGTTCAAGGATGACTTGACTACTACCAAAATAGTGAAGAGAAGACTCTTTCCCATCTTATTTTTTGTCTTTTTCATATTATAAAGACTAAAAAGGAATAAAATAATGTTATTGTATAGTTGAGGAAATGCGTGTCATGGGAAAACAAACTAGTTCCAAGAACAAGGAACATACCTTTGTTCAATGCAAGGAAACACATGTAGGATATGGACACTCGAGGGAATGTTTCCTCCAAGGATACATGTGTCAAGTTACAAAGGAAAATATTGCAAGGATAGAAAAATATGAGAATGCATAAGCAAGAGGATAAGAAACAAGAAGTTGAAGTTGACATTAGGCCCAAAAGCGCAAGCGAGAAATATATAATATAACTTAACTAAAACTTAACACAAAAGTATGGGAGCCCCATGGGTATTGGAAAGAAAATGATTGAGAAGAAGATATGAGGTTTCAATGTAAAGTCATGGTAGAACTAAATAGGCCCCCAAATCCTATGAAATTACTTCAACATGGGCGTGAAGATATGAACAAGGTTCTAACTAGGGCACCCATGAATGGTAGGCTCTACCATGTGAATCCAAACACTTTTAAATAGTAAAGAAGGTTTTGTGTCACAACTTAGTGGGGTTGATCCTAAGGTCAAATGAATGGATCGACATGAAAAAAAAGGTACCAAAGAAAAAATGTCTCCAAAGTCCTGTATATACGACCAACAACACTCACCCAAAATTTAATAAATCCTATATAGAAACCTTTGATAATAACATGTTCTATAAAATACAGTACTTCAAAACAACAAATCCTAAAAGAACAATATGTACAAATAAACTCACAACCTTGCATCTTATGCATATTAATTCTCTAAGTAGAGCCCATTGTTAGGCTTAGGCCAAGGGTTTCTTTGGTAAGAAACCTATACGGTGTATATTTTATTAGACTCAAGAGGAAATGCCATATTTCTCAGGCTAAAATGGGAAAGGAAAGGCTCATGTGCCCCCACTGGATACAATACATGATCAATTTCCAAGACCTTGTCTCAAGAAGGAAAATATGATTGTAAACATCCCATCGGAGAAAAAATTGAAGATCGAGGATAAGATGCCAAATAATTCACATGTGGAAGAGATGAATCAACTCAGACACTAGGAACATAAAAAGGGGAAACCTGAGCTAAAGATGAATTAGGATAGAATTATTAGATGAAATATTATCAATAGTGATAACGCTTCTTTTGTGAGGGAAATGCATCACCCGAAATAGCATTGACACCACATCGTTCATTGCATATTCATAATCACACCCAAGAATCATATTGAAGTCTAAATGACCTTGCACTAGTAACAGATCAACTAGGACATTCTTCCCACTTAACATGATAGAAGACTAAGGAATAATACCCAAATGTTAACTAGGTCTTCTATTGAAAGCTAGCTTCCCAATGGTAGCTAGCACAAGCTTGGTAGAACCCAAATCTTTCCAAGACGAGGAGGAAGAAATGCTTGTATAGGCTCCTTCGTTCAATATATTGGTAAATTCCTTTTGAATGGTGTAAAATAATTAAGGTGAGGCTAAACAAGATCATTCCAATCAAAGGAAACCATCCTATGACTTGGAGGGAGTGTACTCGAAGAGAGTGGAATTCCCCCTTTTTCATAAGGTACTGAATAGAAATGCTAAAGGCATAGTTGATAGATGCATAAATCCCCAAAATAAGAGTGGGATTGGCCAAATATTGCATCGATGCAACCACTTCCTCAACCACTAGTTGAATACGTTGTGAGAAAACATGGTCAAGAGATACATCACCCTCCAAATGATAGTGAGATTGGATGAATATTGCATAGACACAACCACTTCATCAACCAATGACTGGATAGGTTGTTGGGAGATTAAATATGACTCAATACTAGAAGGGTCTTCATACAAGGACCACTCTCTTCGTACCATGGGAATAACAGGGTACAAATGAGTAAGGTGATCTCCCTTGATAATATTACAAGGGAAATTGGGATTACATCCAATTTGTCTAGGTTTTTCAATAGTATTAATGCCCCTAACATGACTTGCAGTGGCTGGTGGGTTATCCCAAGCATGACTTGCAATGGATGGTAACATGTCTCCAAGATGACTCGCAGAGGTTGGTGAATTAACTCTAGTATGAATTAAAGTGACTAGACTCATTCCTCTAGCATGACTAGAAGATGTTGGTTACTAACTCCCAATGTGACTAACAGTGGCTGGTTTCATGTCTCCAACATGACATGCATAGGTTGGTGACATTTTTCTAGTATGACTAGTAGTGACTAGACTTGCACTTTCAGCATGACTTGCAGCGGTTGGTTTCTTGTCTCCAATATGAGTCGTAGAGATTGGTGAATTAAATCTAGTATGACTATAAGTGACTGGAATGGTTCCCCCAACATGACCAGTAGACGTTAGTTTCATACTCTCAACATGAATAACAACGACTAGTTTCATGTCTCCAACATAACTTGCAGATGTCAGTGACATTTGTCTATTATTAATAACAATCACTAGACTTGTGCCCCTATCATGAATAACATAGGATGGTTTATTTTCTTCAACATGACTCGTAGAGGTTGTTGACATATGTCCAGTATGACTAGTAGTGATTGAACTTTCTCCCCCAGCATGAGTTGCAAAGGCTAGTGCCTTTCCCCCAACATGACTTGCAGTGAATGGTGGCATGCTCCCAACATGACTTACAGAGCCTAGGTGCTAGTCTCCAACATCACTCACATAGGTTGGTGAACTATTTCCAATATGACTTGAAGTGAGTAGACGTTTTCCCCTAGCATGACTAGCAAAGGTTGATGACATGATCCCAACATGACTTGCAAAGTCTAGGTGTTTGTCTCCAACATGACTTGTAGAGGTTAGTGATCTGATGCCAATATGGCTCATGGTTACTAGACTTGTACTTCTAGCATGACTAGCAGAGGTCTATTGCAGATATCCATCATGACTAGTAGAGGTTGGTGACTTCTTTTTCCTATTATTCTTCTTCCTATTACTTTTAAACTTTTGGTTACTAGTAGCTACACTTTCACTAGAAGAGGGAGAAGGAGGAGGAGTAGACTTTTCTAACTAAGGATCAATATCAATTTGATGTCCATGACACAAGGTGCTTTTATGATAAGCATACAAAGAATTCAATACATTTAGAGTGGTCCAGAACCAAACTGGTAGTCCTACATTTAACCCATGAATGTTCAAAGTGGCCATCAAGGGGGTACCAATGTTTCCAAAGAACGAAAAAGAACAAGAATCCCCTTGGGAAGGGGTCCCTTGGTTGGTATCATCAATAAATTTAGCCATGAAATTCTTATACATAGGTTCATCCCTTGCAGGATTGTTCACATTCAGAAAATTCTCCTACATTGACTCTTGCAAATAAGTGGAACAAAAACCCACGCCTTCTAGGAGGTGGCTCCATGATTTCAAGATAAATACTAGGGTTCATTCCTAACCAGAAAAGAGATTAGTCAACCACCTTGAATCAATGATCCAAAAGTGGTGGTATAGACACAATCTAAGGCCAATTATATAGATAAACACTCCACTAAAAAGTCTTAAGAGAAACATCGCAAACAAATAATGTCTCCAAAAATTTGGTTAGGTCCCGAGTCTAAGGAGATGATAAAGTGGATAAGGGACCTTCCAAAAAATGGCATTGGTTGATTAAGTCCTGAGACCGACAAAAAAAGGAGTGAGAAGTAGTTACCCCGACCTCCATGTAATAGCCTTACCCAGTGCAAGTAATTCTCTCTTTGCAAGGAACGCTGTAAGGTACTAAAAATGTGATGCAATGCCTGCCTCAAGTACTATCAGAGGCCCCCCATAATCACCTCTAAGATACCTAGGAAAGGATACTAGAGATACCAACTCGCAATCACTGTTTGGGGGGTACAATCGACAATCGAGACCAAATGTATGGGTAGAGTAGCTAAGCTCGAATCTCTTAAAGCACTACCTCACAGAGAGGTGTTGGCATTGATGAAACCCTCATATATAATCAATCTACCATCCTTGGTCAAGTCTCGCAGGGGTAATTCCTTAAATCTTCCTCATGTGACCTCATGTTTAACTCCTATGTTAGAGGAGGTTCCCAACTATACCTACACAAAAATTGGATTTTTGACTCTCCCTAAGTCAAAATCCTATGTTTTGTTCAATGCACTTAGAGGGTTTCCTCTCCATCCTATTCTGAGGCCCTAACATGGAATAATTTGTGAACCCTGGAAACAAGAGTCTAGTACATTTTAAATTTACGTGGTTGTTCTTTACTCAAAGGATACAAAAGTCCAACTGATGTTGTTTGAGACTCTTCAAAAATGAAATTAATAGTAATACTAGCAAAGAAAAATTTACACTAATTCTACAATGAAAAAGAGCTTCAAGAAAGAAAAATGCATGCACAATCTTTCAAACCTTGAAATGCAATCTTTTCTCTTTCCGATGCAAAATGCACGATGCAAATTTTTTTAGAAAAGCAAAAGAAGAAATCAAAACAATGTTCTTTGATATTTTTATTTTTGAATGCCTTTAAATATGAGATCAATTTTTTTTATATATACTAATATCCTTTTCTTTTTCAAATATGAATGCAAAACAATGCAATAGAAAGAAAGAGACCTAACTAACAACAAACTAGTTTTTTTTCATTTTCTTCTTCTTTCTACTAAGGAAAAAACTAAACAAAATGTTCTGAAAGAAACACAATTTTTGGTTTTATGTTCTGAAAATCAAATGAAAGCACAAAAGAAAAGTATTTAACTCAAGTACAAACTCAGGTTTCAAAAATGACAGCAATAACGACCATGAAACTGAGACCCTAACAATAATACTAGTCTTATAGTTATGCAATCCCATAAATCAAAAGAAGAGAAGGAAGCACCAATTTTTTTTGTTTTATTTTAAATTTTAATACTTTAACAACCTTCTATAGCCAATAAGAAGTGTCAAGAACAATCTGCCCAAAAAGGTCAAAACAAGGCCTAAAAAGAATGAAAAAACAAGCAAAAAAATCACTTTTCAGGAGGCATACACCCTTTTTATCACTACAAGGGGAATATATAAGATCATGTACTCCCATAATTTTTCTATAGGGAGAGATTGTATGCACCCTATCCTTTTACATGGCGCATATATGACCCATAATTCCAAAATAACACTAAATCAATTGTACGTGTCTAAGTTTCTCTTTAGGGCGCATATGTATGCGCTTAAGCCTTCTTCACAACACATATGTATGCACTTTAGTATTATATAGGAAGAGCATACATGATTCTTTCATAAAAATAATGAGCATATACACCATAAGAAACCAAGAAAACAATTGGAAAACCCTAGGCCTAAAGCCTAGAACTTAAGGCTAATGTTCTAATAACACTGATTGAAAAAGCTAAGACAAAAAGAAAGACAAAAAAAAACAAATTGCAAGTACCTAAATATAACCCAAAAGTAGAACATCCCCAATATGGTTGCTAGTTCTATTACAGATAAATTCCCCTATAGCTATGGGTTAAAGCCACAACAAAGCGATGACTTTTATGTTGGACAGTTGGTTTGGATAGTTGGTTGTCATTGATGCCAACCCTTAGAGAGTGCTCTTGGACATTGATGTCAACCCTTAGAGATTCATGTCAACCCTTGGATAGGTCCATATATGTTGAATGGTTGATTGACATTTTTATGATCGAGACTAATGATGAGTTAGTTGGGTACATTTGATGTAGTCTACATGTATCCTTGGAGGTGTGGTTATGGGACCCGAAGTTGATTAAGGAATATGGACATGAAGGGCAACTAAATTGTAGGTAAGACTATCATAGATGGATAGTACACATCGTGTCATTTCCTGTGATATGTGTAATTCCATGTGGTTCCTCAAGGTTAGGGAGATATAACCTTGTAAAGTTGGAATCCCCCAAGAACGGTCAAGAAGCCCCTAGTTGGTTACAAGTCTTGGTGAAAGGGTAAAGTGGTTGTAACAAGAAATCCATAAAATAAGGAAAGAGGTTACCTAGCACAAGTATAAATACACCTCAAGAGTCTCTCATTTGAACATACACACTTACGTTGAATATCTCTCTTATGATTGTTATGGTCTATCTTTTGGAAAATCTATTAGTGAATCTGAGGTTAAATTTGGTGGCATTTTTCTGAGGCAATGAAGGAGTATGAAGGAGCGAAAGTTGCAAAGTTGCAGAAAACTAGAAACCTTAGTTTTATGAGGTTATACATGGGCTACATAAGGATAGATCATGTACACACAAAATCTTCATAAGGACAAGTCATGTACATATGTAGTTTGTGTTATCACTAAGTAAATTGCCTAGGCTAAGGAGTCAACTCACAAAGGTAACCACATAACCACTTTAGAATTGAAACTAACCTTTCAATTTTGAGAGGGATATCTCTTGTCACTTGGTCTCTAAAGATGGATTTTCTTTTAGGATCACTGGAAAGGTTTTTTGAATAAGTGAAAATATTTTATGGGGTTTGCTGGAAATAAGAAAGGGTTTTGTTTGGACAATGGATTCAATCGTTGAAAACAAATGAACATAGTGACTGGTAGGTAGATATATCAAGGAAAAAATACTAGGTAGGTGATGAACTTTCATTTTTTAACTTTTTGTGTAGGATGGAAGAAAGAAGAAACACATAACAAAAATCAGAGCACCAAGAAAGATGAATTCTGATAAGTTAAGAAAGAAAAACAAAGTTTAAATTGCTTGAATCTAAACCACCATTTAGATGAATTTCAGACCCTTTGATATCCAATTTAAACATATTAAATTTTTCATATGAAATTTAAAGTAAACTAGAAGAACATACATGAAAGGAATCACATACTTCAGGTCATCACCACAAGAATCTTTCGTATGAAAAATCTCAGGACATTTGCACTAGGATGTCATTCAAATTCAGAAATTTGTACAATATTCAAGTAAGATTTGTCCTTTGTGCTTTTTCCAACCCTTTTCACATTAAAAGTGCTCAAATACATAGATAAATATCATATTCTATCCTAAGGAGGTCAAAATCCATCTTTGCAAAAAATAGAGAGTTGTTACAATAACTCAGGAAATAATATTTGCCAAAAATCTGCTAATATCCTACTATCTAGGGTTTGATTTTTGACCAACTAAAAATGTGCCAACTGAAGATAAAATAATGGGATCTGATAGGATAGTATCCAAGCCTCAATATCCATATTAATTTTGGATCCACCTTGCAGAGTTGGAGGTCCATCAAGTCAAATTTCAAAGATTCTAGAACTTTGTCAGCGAATCTGGCTTGGCGAAATTATGGAAAATATGCCTCAAATATCATTTCATATATTCCAAATAATAACACTTGTGTAAAAAATGAGAGTGGTTTTTTTTACAAAGGTCATTATTGACAAAAACATTTTTTGTTTTTCAAAAATTATTCTCCAAAGCCTCGTAATATTCTCCCAAAAATGTTGACTAAAACAGGGAAACATGAAATGCTTAAATTTGGAAAAATGGGCCATAAAGATTCATTCAAACCTTTCAAACTATGACACCTGTGTAAAAACGGAGAAAGGTTTTTGTTATTGATTTCATGCTTGACAAAAAATTCTATGTATTTTTCCAAAATCCTCTCCAGTTGGTCAGAAAATGATCTTGAAGTTGACAGTAAAAATAATGATTTCCAGAACTTCCGTAGCGTGCCCTGTAGACTTTGCGTAGCGTGTTTGATTTTTTCAACAAAATTCATTTATGTGGTGGTTGCAACATTGATGGAGGATAAAAATGATTTTTGTATCATCCATAAATCATTATCCAATTTCCTTTAACCCTCTTTGTACCAATAACACTTGTGTAACAATCTGGTTTGATGCGCTGTGTAATGTGACCTTCAACATTTGCGTAGCGCACTTTGCACAACGCAACTAGTTTTTTCTTCAAAACTCATCCAAATGGTGGATGCAACATCTGTGGATTTTTATAAAGACTTATGGGCCAAACACCAATCATTTCCCAATACCTATCATCTTTAAATATGCTTGCAAAAATTTGTGTAGTGCACTGGTCTGATTCACTGTGTAAATGTGATCTTCAACATTTGTGTAGCGCATTTTTCATAGCGTAGCTAGTTTTTTATTCAAAACTCATCCAAATGGTGGAAACAACATCTATGGAGGTTGGTCACGACTTCTTGGACAAACACCAATCATTTCCCAATATTTATCATCTTTAAATATGCTTGCATAATTTGCGTCGTGCAAGGTCGCTACACAAACTCTGTACAATGCAGTTTTCCAAAAAATGCAAAACTTTTGTATTTTCAAGGGTTCCTCATAAAACAAAAATGGTGTAGGCCTGAACCTAAATCTCATCAACCTCTGAAAGTAACTTTAAATTCCCTTTATATTCATCCCCAAATTTCATTCTTAGCTTGAGGGACCTGTTCTCCTTTCTTAATGATATATTTTTCCTTTTCAAATTTGCCACTTGTCTGAACAACAATGCATTCCTTCTCAGTTTTGACTGAGCATTTGTGATTGATTCACAAGAATTTGTAATGGCTGGCCCAAATTTTTGCTTCTTGTGCTTTGGTTTAAGAAAATAAGTGTAGAAAAATGGATCAAGGGGCATAGCTTTGAACCACTTTTCTCCTTGAATTGGAATTTCAGTTGCAACAACCACTGTCTCTTCTGACACTTGGAAAGTGAAATCAACAATCCTTTTCTGAACTCCATTGAAGTTGAGGGAAAATTCCTTTGTCACATGTGCATTATAACCCTAAATATTCTAAAAAAACCTTATGCAACCAACCTACTCAAATGAAACCCTAAACGTTGGATCAGAGTTCACCATCTCTAAATTTTGTGGCTCACAACTCACCACACTACCTCCTTTGTGATATTTCTTCCTTCCTTGAGTATCTAGGATGTGGGTGCAAGAATAAAATAAAGGGACTAATAAGGAAACTTCAAGGGCTTAAATACGTCTGTAGTATTTTCACAATGAGAAACAAGGCTAATAATTACTCCATTTTCAAAGGGTTCACCATAAGGCAGAGCTGAATCTAGATCTTAGACTTGCAGGTGGAGGGTATTTGCTAGACACTAGGATTAGCCTTTTATCACTTGCGCAACAAAAACAAAGGATGCTTAGTGGGTGGAGTAATTCAATTTTGATGTGGAGAAGAGGTCTGATCGCTGGAGGAGGATGTTGTGCAGTGAGAAATAGGTGATATAAGACAAATGTAAGTTGAGCAAACAAGATTTTGACAGCGATAGGTCCGTTTGGGATGACAAGACACTTTGGGTAGTGCCTAGGTACTTTTTCAACATCTTTACACAATGTGTGCAACTTTCTATAGTTTAAGTACAAAAACCACTCCATAGGTAGTAAAAATTCCATAATGATTTTTGATGACCCTCCAATATACACAATATGTCATTATGCTCCATGACATCATCAAAAAACCACTTTACCTAGACCCATGACTTGAATTTTTTCCACATGCCAATTAGATTTTATTTGACAATGACCCAATGACCTTGACAAGATTTTATGAGACACAAATATTTAAAGGAACACACACACTCAATGACTCAAGTTGGAATGCATTGGTCTTATCAAGACCAAGGCATGACTTTGTAAATTGTTGACAACCATATAACTCTATTTTGAAAATACTAATGCTAAGAGGCTGCAGGAGGAAAGGTAGCGTATCTGAGGAAAAGGTTTGAAAAATAATGTGTGGATGAGTTGCAACAAGGTTTGATGGTACAATACAGTTGCTATAGGATTTGAGATGGTATGCTTCAGGTTTTCATGAGTAAAGGTATGTATTTTATGCATTTTTTTTAGGCTTGTATCTTGGATAGTATGGCACATGTTTAAGGAATGTCTTAGAGGCCTTTGATGGTACATGATTGCATATGGTTTAGGTGATATTGTTACATGCTTGAGACATACTCTTGGTACTTGGTATATGGTTTTTATGGTTCATTGCTAGAGGCACATATTTATGATATTGGCATATATTTAAGGCTTATCTTATGTTACATAGCATGATTGAGAGTGATATTGTATATGATTGAGACAATTTTTATGGTGCACGATTGATACATGGTATGGTATAGGGGTTGATGATACAAGTTTGGTGCATGGTTGATGCACTTGTTATGATACTTGGTTGATGGTACAGGTTGAGGTGCATGATTGATGCATGGTTTGGTGCAGGTTGAGGTGCATGGTTGATGCACGGTTTGGTACAGGTGTTGGTGCATGGTTGATGCACTTGTTGTGCTATAGGTTGTGGCACATGATTAATGTTTGGTATGGTATATGTTGATGGTTTGGTAAATACTTTGGTACATGGTTGAGACACATATATTATGATGGTATGTTGGTGATCTTGGTACATGCTTGGTAGAGGCATGCGTTAGTGATGTTGGACATATAGTTGAGAGGTGTCCTTGGTATATGATCCATATGAGAGTATCTGGTTGAGTATCAGTGATAGTGATAGGTTGGACAAGTTAACGGTGATAGGTTCGATACAGTGACATGTTGACAGGTTATAGGTTGATTTGACAGTGGCAGAGACAATGACAGTGACAATGGTAGTGATTATGGTAGTGAGAGTTGGTCTATAATTATACTCTAAGGAGGAAGGATGGGGAAAGGAAAGGGGGTTGTAGCCTCCTTCCAGTTGGAGCCAAAGAATCAGGGAGTCGATTCGAATTACTAAGAATATATATTCCTGTAGAAACCCCTCTGGCATGTCATTATGTAAGTTATTTTACTCTGGATGGAATACAAAATCACATCTTGTGAATGGAGAGAAAATAAAAATGTGTGTTGAGTGTAGAGACACTCCGTTTTAGGTAATTTTTACAATTATGATTTTTCCTTTTCTTTTCTTTTCATAAAGTTTTACATCACTTTCTAACTATTTTTTCAATCTCTTTAATTTGTAGATATTTAATACTGAGACAAACTCTCTATATCTCTTTTAAGTTTAAACCTTTTAGGAAGATAAGGGATAACATGGAATGGATTTGGATGCCAATAGAACAAGACAACAATGATGACACCCATTCTCCTCCGATATCCATTGATGTTTTCAAGGATGGTTCCCATTTTAAAACATTATCCATGGAAGAAAACTGGACTTTGTTTGAAGTTAGAAGACACCTTGAATTTGAAGAGGAATCAAGCCCTTAGTAAAACTTCGAATTTATTCACAATGGAAGAAGGGTGAGAATTTTATATTGTATGTATGTTTCTTCATTTGATAAACATTTTTTCCTACTTATTAATGATTTCCTTTGGGCAAGTTGGTAAAATACGAGAGAAGAGCATCATGTGCAAAAATTGTGTTCATCCCAATACCTTATAAATTCAAGGAACATGACACAAGGTGAATATTCTCCAACTATACACTAGCATAGATCCATTTAACTATGGATATATCAATATCGAAAGGGATCAAATCTCTCGAGGTGAAAACATTTAACCTTTCCTCAAGTTTTTCACTCTAAAAATGGTTTTCACCTCAAGAGATTTGATCCCTCTAGCCACTTGATAGATTCAGAGTTGAATGGATATATGTTGGTTGTTATTCATTCAAAGTAATTTATCCACATCTCCCCCATACTGGGATGTAGTGTGTGTGTGTGTAATGGAGTCAACATAATCTTTTATTATTATTATTTATTATTATTATTTTTATGTGTTATGTTACATGAACATATATCCCATATTGGTTTGTAGACCACCTATTGATGCAATTAGGAAAGGATCTTTTTATATTAGTTGTGATCTCTATATTTTAGAGTTAATTTTGAAATTTCCTACTTATTTCTTTTGGCAAGAGAAGGTATGATGTTTTTCACTGAGTTTTTTTTCACATAATTTTTTTACTTGTTGTTTATTACTACATTTCTAGGCTAGTTCTTAAGAGACTCAAGTGTTCAAATGTTTTTTTTAAATCAATAATTTTTCATGACATCTACAAGGAAAGAAATGGAGAAGTGGACGGAATTTCAAGGGTTGGTCTACATATGGAGAATAGACAGTGGCATACTGAAGAGATCAAGGATAGAAAAGACTCTTAATATTTTCATCCCACTTTTTTTTTAGTTTATTCTTGATGGAGGAGCATATATTGTTGTTGATATATCATATATTTAGGAGGGTTGCTAGTTTGTTTTAATTATTTGGAGAGAAAATTGTTAAAACCATTTTGAGAAATCTATGTTTAGAACTCTAAGTGTTGTTCAGAGATAAGTTTTTTTCTCCCTTGTGGAAGCCAACATTTGTAATATTTTGTACTATAAAGCAAATTCCAAAAGTGAAGTTGATATTTCCCTCTCTTTTTTGAACATGATAGAAATGTTTAAATGCATATATGAAATGTAATTTTATATTAATATGAATAAAATTATGTTTTTTTCCGAGGAAACGAAACATGTATTCTCCACCAAGTTATCTATATGTTTCCATAAATTATGAATATATCACATCCTTTATGCATGAAAATCAAATATACATAGTCTATATATATCTCAATTTATAGTCCAAGATAATGTTTGCAACTTCGCTACAGGAACTCTCAAACAAAATACATGCTTCCACAAACTTCTCAAGTTATAACAATGAAACATACTAAAATATTTCAAACATTCTCTACCTATAGCTATGCATTGATCAACAATAGCCTATAGATTTCTAAATCTATAACTACTCTATAAAATTATTCATTTTCATCAAATTATGGTTTGCTACAAACTAAGGGTTCACTATGAATAGAGATATCACTACAGAATCTATAAACATGCAATCAAACACTCTATAATGCATGCCAAATATTAAATAAATGAAATAATATAAAAAATATCAAGCAATTATCAGTCTCTTCCATGATTTCAAAACATCACATCTCAAATATGATAGAAATAATGTATCATTATAATCATTTTGATTTTAAGTCATTATATTTGTTTAGTTCATATATGATATCTAGTGGTCACACCCAATACTCATCATCCATCATAACTATTAGTTCACCCATTCAACACATAGTCCCTTTTCAACAAGATTGTTGAACATAGAATTGAGGGGGAAGTATAATGTCATAACATGACATTAAAATTCAAACAATGAAAGGAAATGAATCTTTCAAATCAACAGAGATGATCAAAGGGTGCAAGAATGTTTACACAACAAAATGTAATTATCATATGGTAGGTTTGTTCTAAACCTTTTTCTTAAATATGTAATTTTAATTCCTATTTGAATTAATACAAAGCTATACACTTCCATATTAAATTGAGCTCCCAATGTTAGGAAACAAAGAGTCACTATTCTCAAAACCATCATAGGAGGGGTAATCTCATTTCCCTTATGAAACATAATATGACTACCATGATATTGAACAATAGAAGTAATCTGAATGTTCCAAGGATAAACATAGCATGTACAAGGATGGTGAATTTAATTTTGTAGAACCATAGTTAATAGAGGAATGGAGAGTCCAACAACTCAATAAAAGAGGATTCTTCATTCTCTCTTATTGTAAATATTTTGGAACAGATTCTCAGAGAACTAGAGGGAAAAATAACTAGCAAAATATTAAAGTCCTTAAGGAACCACATTTAGCGTATCAGACAATTTATATTTTTAGGAAAAATGACAAGAGGAATTCAAAAGAGATTACAATAATTTGAGCTATGTCATTCAAAACTTGGATAAATATTAACAGAAATATAGGAAATATATACTTATCAAATGAGAGTTCAACAACCAACAAAAATCTTATCTGAAATACTGTGAAACTCAATATCATTAGGAATTTTACCAAGAATGCAATGATACAATAAATAAGACTTTAAGGCTCAATAGCAATAAAGAAAAATATTAGGGCTCATTGCGATGATTTTCAGATTGTGAAAACACTATCATCATTACACAAGATATCTAGGCATCATACACAAACCATGACATAAATCTTGACTGCAGTGGAAGTTGTGCCAAATTTGCAAAACCTCAAGATTTATTAATAAACTTAACTTATTAGGAAAAGTGATAGATTTTTTTTTCAAAACACAACAAAAAATCACAATAACTTTGAGTAATTACAAAGTGTTATAGATGTAATGAGCGAATCATAAAAGATTTCCAAAATACAACCCATGATTATCTTTTTTAATTTTTGGGTTGTTCTCTGTGATCTTCATTCTTTAAGGATGTCACATTGTTTCTCTCTAGAAAATTGACGATCACTTGGTTCTCCTTTTCCTTCATCTTTGTACTCTCTCTTCTTCATAACAACTTCCCATGAGTTTCTGCAAGGAAACGAATATAATCAAATTCTAAATGTAGTTGTTCTCATCTCCTTTGGCTTGATTGAGATGATAACAAGACACTCTGCGAACGAGGGGGCTCTTTTTTCATAAACTGGAAATACACTTCCATTCTTTTCCTATTGGATAGGTAAAATTCACCATTTTCCTTGCTTCCATATATAACCAAGTATGTTGATTATTAGATGGGGAAGGGATTCTCTGGAGTACCATTTTGAGTTCTGATAACAATTCAAAATCTTTTGATAGCTTGTCAACTATAACCTATCCTTTTAGTGGTCCTTCCATATCTTGAAATTTGTGTACATCATTTCTTTGATGTAGCATTGATGCATTATAAGCCTCTTCAAAAACAAATTACCATTTTCATCCCAAAATGATGGTATTCCCTTTTAAATTATAGATCTAAATTTATTTTTAAATAATTGACCACCCTCAAAAAATTCATTGCACAAAGTTTGAGCGTTCTAGACCAATTGATTCTTTGTAAGTACTCTAGTGGCATCCATTATCAATGCAGTTCTATCATTAACCCCTAATGTATTCAACTCATCCCAAGATATTGTATTTAATAATTTAATAATATTATTAACAACTAGAGGGTTATCACCCAATTTAGTCCAATTTTTATCTATGCTCTCTTGAACATGGCAAGCTAAATACTCTTCATCTTGTAGAATAGTAAAATGCTTCCCTGCTTGGGATACTACTACAATAATATAGTCCCACAGTATATGTTTAGCTCCAATTAAATATCTCTTACCGATCGATTTATTGTTAGCTTGGTCTATATCCTTTTGTAGCTTTGTATTTGTCTTCTGAGCTTCACTATTGAGAAACTCTCTTTCTTTAATCTGGTCATGTAGGATAACAACTTGTTCTTATTGGGTTGAAACAATTATCTTGAATTGTTCTACTTCTACCTCCTTAAAATTTAACTGTGATAGAGTTTTAGCCAATACTTCTAAAGAATCTTATGTTGTTACCTCTCATGACACTTGAGATGAAGGAGGAGGGTTTAATGATGTGACTTCTTGTTTCTCTTTTTCCAATCTCACAATCAACGATTCATATTGGTTGACCTTGTCTTTTAGTTCCATCACCTACTCAAGCAATTTTTATTTTTATTGTTTAATTTCCATTAGCTCCTTGGTTTGTACATGTTGTGGCTGGAATATTATGATTTTATTTCATCACCTGCATATCAACATTATTTTCCTTCAAAAGAGATTGAACAGGCTCGGGGTCATCCATGTTTGTACCTAGAGCAATGATATTTTCCTATAGGTATTTTCTTTTAAGTTTGTTTTCCTTATTTGACCAATTTTCTTGTTTCAATTGATTCACAACTTTCATAACCATTGTCTCCAACTTACTCTTACTGGCAATAGTTTTTAATAAATCATTGAAAACCATCTCTCTTGTATGCATGTATAGATCAATTTTTTCATTAGGATGAATATTATCTAATTTGTATGTCATATGGGTAGCTTTATAATCATCAACTGACTGAATATTTTTTGAGTTCGACCCAAGAGCAACAATTTCTAATAACCCCTTCTTCAAATCAACAACAAAGAGTAATTTGGGCTGTGATTGGTAATTTTTCCATGTCTGAGGGTAGATTTGCTTGTTGACCTAAAAAAATTGTATCTTGATATCCTTGAAATGTTTGAACATATCGAATTTAGACTTTTTTTCACCTCACATAAAGATTATGTCCCTGTTTATTGAATTTACTCTTCAAAAAACAAAGTTGAAAGAAAACGAGATAAATAGAAAAACTCTTTAACCAAAGGATCGTCATAGGTTTGCTCCCGTGAGACGATTTTATATGAATTCACATATTGCAGTGCTTCCTCTTTAATTCTTGATTTTTTGCTTTCAGGTTCATGTGATTTTAGTTCCTCCACATCCATTTCACTACTGGTTTCACATTCCACTCTTTTGTTTCCATTCTCCACTTTTTGAGGAGTCTCAATCGTACATTGTTGAACAACTTATTCTACAGTAACTTCTTGAAAAGTTCCTACATTCTCATAAATCACATCAAATTTGTCTTGAGGACCTAAAATTGTTGGTCATTTTATTCTATCAAATTTACATTTTTGTTGAGGGACTCCCTTCATTACGTTTGAAACTAGACCCCAACTATCCATGTTTGCCAATTTTTCCAGCTCAAGGTTGGAATGATGCAAGTAGGGTCCCAAATGCAATTGAATTATCCTCTTTGAAATGATTTGATGTGGATCATATTTCTAGGTTTTTACCTGATTGTTGGCATAGGGGAAGAACCAGGGTTCAACGCTTCAACAACACACCAACAAAACCCTAAATATTGGCCCTTTCGGCAACACCTGCGAAGCAGATGAAGTCTCACCCGAGGTAGAGACAGGGGTGATTGCAAAACTCCATTGTCTGCAACCTTAGCTGGGACACAGATCTGTAATTACAACACCTTAACAGAGCACTTAGCGGTTTCCATTCATTAGTACTTAGCCTTTCTCTACAGTGCAGATAAACCCTAATTACATCACAACATAGTATTCAACAAGATTCAACACATTCAAGCACTAATCACATCAAAAAAGATCAAATCTAACATCTTATTCACATCATTAGGCACTAGGCTATCATATTCATCTAAGCATACATCATTACACTAAGGATTAATCATATGAACCATAAAACAACCATAATGCACAAACCAAACACAACACATGATATACGTGGTTCACCTTGAGCCTGGGGCTACATCCGCCAACTCTTCTTCTCTTTATTGTCTTCTGTTAATCTTCTACATGCACATAGCCACAAGGTCCTACTTCGCATAGGACAAGAGATCTGCGTGCACCTCGCCAGATCCTCTTTCCCCGAGCTAGGTTACAGCACAAAGCCTTTACACAGTCTCTTACAATCACTTGCACTTAGCCTTATAATTCTCACACAGTATACACAAATCATTTACAACTATCACTTTCACTTAGCACATTGGCCTTCACTTGCCCCTATCACCTAGCATGGCACTACTTACTTACATCACCTAGATTTCTATTTATATAGTACAAAATGGGACTAAACATGGGTAAACCCATGGGCTGACATCCCCATACCTGTTACATAAGCCCAAAACCCAAAAATCCCTAAAAAGGGGTCGAGATCCCGCGATATCCGCTTCGACTTTCAATCCACCTTCAACAACATGTCGAAGTCCAAAAATAGGTAAAACCTGACCAAGGATCTTCAAAACTTGGTCAAGGCCCAACATGCCCCCAACACTCACCTGTGACTCGTCCCGATTCACTCTGATCTGGGTAGCTCTGTCTCAAAATCCTCGAGCCTGGCTCGAGCTTCTTTGACCTGCTGCTTTGCCAAGGCCTCCTGCTCTACAAACTCTTGAATAATTTCCTTGTTCACAGGTCCCTCTAAGTGTTGCTCTAATGAAGTGACTACTTGTTCCAGCTTTTCTCCTCGACCTTCAATCTCCTCAAACAGTTGGCAAGGTTTTTCCTAGACTGGTTGGAGCCTCTTAGTCACTTCCATGACTTTTTTCTGTATGGTGTGGACCTGCTGCTGAGCAGTGCGTTGTTCCTGGGATATTTTCATTCTTTCAACTACTCACAGGAGCTTCAACTTCGATTATATTGTTGTCGCTTGCTTCTTTTCCTCCTGGAGTTGTGACTCCAGTGTCTTCTAGTCAGGGTCCTCAGTAAGTCACTCATAATTAGATCATAAGTTTGCACACTTCTACTGCTAAGATGTTTACGTTCCAAAGCTAATGCTATGATCCTCTTAAAAGAGCTCTGAGTAGTGGCTTCTCTTTGGTATCACATGTCCTGTGGAGTACTTGGTATTGTTTGTAGCTCTAGATTTGATATTCTCTATTGAAGTTGTTGGATGGCTTCAACAAGCTACACTACTTGATGCTCCACTGGGTCTTCCTCCTTTTTCTCTAAGCCCGTCACAGAGCGAAGTGATCTGTTGACTGCTTCTTTTACTCCAAGCAACTCTGTGAGCAACTATTATTTCTCATGATGGATCTGCGCTTTCTCGTCTTTGAACTTTGCTTGGAGGTCATCCTTCTCCTGTTGCGCAACTCGACGTTGCTCTATCACTTCCACTTGGGCTTGTTTCAGGTCCACTATGGCATGTTCTGTTTCTTCATGTGCATGGTGAAGGTGAGATTCGGTCACATCGGATAGTCTCGAAAGTTGGGTAGTCTCATCTCCCAACTCTGTTTCTTCTAATGATGGGGGAATGGTGGACACTGTGCGGCTGGAGTGAAGGGCCTGTTGTACCCCTCACAGTTCTTCTTCAATATTTTCATACATGGTTTCTTGCTTAGCTTCATTTCTCTGCAAAATATCTTTCGATGCGTCAGATACAACTGCAATGATGAAGTCGAAGTCATCGAGCGTGAGCACAGTCTGCAGCTTGGTCTTACTATCTTTTGACTTCTTTCGTGATGTGGGGTTCATGGGAGAAACCTTTCTGTTGTGAGATGGATCTCTATCATCAAGGGGATTATGTGGTGGTGTTACTTCACCTTGATTTTGTTGATCTTCTTTTCGACTTTTCTCTTCTTTATCTACTTCTTCATCACCTCCTCCTCTAGGTGATTCTAAAGCAGTCTCTTCAGATGCGTTGTTCAACTGCTGGAAATCTTTTGTCTTCTTCCCTCTACTAGTTCCAGGTGTGTCATTCCCTTCACGATTGATCACCTAGCTTCTGATTAGTTTGGGATCAGACAGTTTTGTGGGGTCAACAGGGATAAGGAGATATGCAGGCCATTCCTTAGTTATTTCATCTAGGTCATCCTTTGTGAGTTTGTAATAACTCTGTAGTAATTATTTGTGTTCATCTCTGCACGTTGTGATGTAGATAAAATGTTTTTCTGCATGGAACTTCACAAATGGCCTGAACCTGTGCAGGGTGTTCGACGTTATATGAGGGACAACCTCAATAGCCCTCTTTAACTATAGGTAGTAGGTGTGGAACAGTACATTTTATTTCCATTGTTTTCCCATATTTCTCGAATACCAGAGCGAAGTGAACTTCACGGCTAAGGGTTCAGATGGCTCTAGTTCCAGGAAGGTCACACCTTTCAGCATCTCCCAAGCTATCAACGCGATGAGGATCAACAACCAACTAAAATGGAACTCATAGCCCTGATCCTGAGCTTCATGGTAGTATTCGTCTAATTGGTTCACTAAGTACTTTGCCCAGTTCATCTGTATCACCTCCACACATTTTCCTACAAGGTCAACAACAAACCCTGTGACCTGCGTGGGTCTGTTCTTCCGGACTAGCTTACCAACAATCAACTAGAAAGCAAGGTGCACTGCACCATTCTATATGGAGGCTACCTTGTATCCTCACTTCCCCTTCTCCACATCATCGTATGTATCTTTAATCATCTACGCCAAGGCACAGTCTGTTTCCTTCCCTGGGTAAAAGTCTTGCAGGTCTAGTCCCTTCATGCTCAATCCGGTGATCCGATGGATCAACGACAGGTCGACGGTGATGCGTCTGTCTAGACATAGGTATCTTCCATGGAATCTTGATAGTAGGAGCTTAATGCACGCGTTAACCTCTTGGTTCTGTCCCAAATGAGGTATCCTCATTACGTTTAGGATGGTGGACTGTGCGAGGTCCAGAGTCCATGGTTGGGGGATTATTCTCGACTTCTTCCCCTTCATCCTATCAAATACCTGTGAGGAGCGAGCATGCTGAAGTTCTTGCAATATCCTAGGTTAAAGTCATTGATCTTTAGTGTCATGATCTTATCTGGCTGAGGCTTTCTTGTGCGTATCCCCTTCGGGAGGTACGCAGTAACCACGGTGTAGTCAAAGTCCCTGGGGACATTGTCATGATTCAATGTGTCGACCATAGGTAGGATGTAGTCGGGAAGGATGGATGGGATTAACTTTGTTTTTGCCAATTCATCTCGATGCTAGGTTCTTTTCTCAGCTGCAGCTCAGGATGGTCTGGATCCATGAGAAGTCGACGGGGAGGCTCACACTCCTTGCATTGATGAATCTTGAATTCCGATGGACATCACCTTCTCAGCCACAAGTTTGATGAGAACTTCTTAGACAGACTTTTCTTCGGCACTGAGTTTGTCCGACATGCACACTTGATATCAGATAACTCAGGTCGATGAACAAATGCTCAACGCAATAGAATAGGTAGTGAAGTCTTAGTATGCACAAAACAGTAACAATGAGTTCTCTTGTTGGCTTGGATAAAATTCACTAAAGTGTGTTCGTTGCAACAGTCGACGGAATAAGTAGACAACGATGTAATGGATCCCTCCAATGGATAATAAGCCTTCATTAATGCAATTATGTTCGTTACGACGCGGTCCCAACTGTCCGATGGTGAGCTTCATGATCATAATTTTTGTTCTAACCATTCAGGAATGTCAATCTAATGGTTATAATGCCTCCAATGGTCATATCTCTCCACCATGGCGAAGTTCCAATCTGAGCTGCTCTAATATTCCGACAAAGTTCAAATTCTGGAGACCTTCCTTCTGCAAAGTCTTCTCTAGAACTTCCTGTAATTTCTCTAACTTTGCTTTCTTCTTACTGAGCTTTCTAGCCTTCTTCCCTGTGATCTACATATTCGTATTCCTCTTTCCATTTTGATTCTTATATCCTCTTGGCATAGTAACTTAGTGATGGTGATGGTATTTACTAGGGTTCAAGGAAAATACTTCTTCTCTGCCAGGGGTAGGTGCTCTACTCTCTTGTACAAACAAGTGTTTAAAATCTTCTTGTGTTCTTTCAACTTCGACATCCAAGTTTATGGTTCTCAGTAGCTTTGAATGGTTTTCATGTTCATCTAGTAAGTGTGCTATTCTCTTATCCATGAAGTCTCTTAATTCTTTCTTTTTTTGTTCTAGATCTTCCTCTTCTTTTATTCGGGTTTGATCTTTCTCAATCCAGGTTTTTCCTAGTAACATAGCAAATGGGGCGTTGTTCTCAATAAATTTAACAACCTCAAATTCTTCCTCTGCCAAAGTGCCATGAGCACTCATAGATGTCTGGGTAAGTCATCCACATAGGGTTATCATCTTTCCTCTAAATAATCGTATTCCTCCCAATGAAGGAATCATAGCAGGCTTTCCTAAAATTTCCCAAGTTCTTTCTTTCATAATATTCACCTATGTTTCCTCATCCAGAACACAGTCTATGTCAAAGTATCCTATTTTTGTTTCTATGCACTCTTTTTCTTTGAATATCTTTGATAAGTTGTTATCTCTGTGGTCATACAAGGTTTCTTTTATTTATAGTAATACAGTCTCTGATTCTTTCTGGGGTTTTGCCATGGTCTCAGTTTCTTGGTCTTCCTCAGGGTTTTCTTGTCTCATATTCATTCTTTCAACCTTAGCAATCATTCTAGGGAAATCCAGAACGTCATGGTCCATAGCTTTACAACAAAGACAACTAGGTTTTGTACTAGGGAATGCCTTAGCAAGATGTCTCAGTCTTCTGCAACTGTAACAAAGTGTTAATCCTCTCTTTCTCTTAAATGATCCCCAACCTTTCTTGTACTGCGCACTAGGATCATAGTAGCGAACCTGAAAAAATTTCTTCCTAGGATCCTGCATCCATTTGTTAGTCCAAACATTCTTTTTATGCATAGGAATAACATATCTTTCATTATTTCTATCAGATCTACTCATATCAAACCTTCTTTCTTCTAGTTGTGCCCTAGTTTTCAGACTAGGAATTTTTTTATCAAACATACCTAGATCCATACTCTTGAAACAAAAATTCCCACTTATCTTATTTTTAACAAAGCACAAAGCTTTCAGATCTTACCTCTTTAATAAAAAAAATTCACTTTACCTTTATGAGAGCACAAAACTTCCAGATCATACCTCTTTTTATTCAGATCTGATTCCTTTCTTAGCATAGAACTTTGTAATTCAAGTAGAGTACTGCACACTAAAGAAACAGATCTACGCATAGAGATTTCTTTCTTTTCCTCAGTTCCCAACAATCACAGTTTCAGGCCCCAACAACAGAACCATTTGTTGGCACATGGGTAGACTTAGGGTTCAACGCTTCAACAACACACCAACAAAACCCTAACTACCAGCCCTTTCAACAACACCTGCAAAGCAGATGAAGTCTCACCCAAGGTAGAGGCAAGGGTGGTTGCATGACTCCAATTTCTGCAACCTTGGCTGGGACACAGATATGCGATTACAGCACCTTAACAAAGCACTTAGCGGTTGTAATTAATTAGTACTTAGCCTTTGTCTATAGCGCAAATAAACCATAATTACAGTGCAACACAATATTCAACAAGATTCAACACATTCAATCACTAATCACATCAACATAGATGATATCTAACATCTTATTCACATCATTAGTCACTAAGCTATCATATTCATCTAAGCATACATCATTACACTAAGCATTAATCATATGAACCATAAAACAACCATAATGTACAAAGAAAACACAACATAGGATATACGTGGTTCACCCCCAGCCTAGGGCTACGTCCACCAACTCTTCTTCTCTTTATTGTCTTCTGTCAATCATCTACATGCACAGAGCCACAAGGTCCTACTCCACATAGGATGGGAGATATGCACACACCTTGCCAGATCCTCCTTCCTCAAGCTAGGTTACATCAAAAATATTTACACAGTCTCTTACAATCACTTGCACTTAGCCTTGCAATTCTCACACAGTATGCACAAAGCATTTACAACTATCACTTGCACTTAGCACATTGGCCTTCACTTGCCCCTAGCAGCTAGCATCACACTGCTTACTTACATCGCCTAGATTTCTATTTATACATTACAAATTGGGCCTAAACATGGGTAAACCCATGGGTCGACATCCCTATACCCGTTACATAAGCCCAAAACCCAAAAATACCTAAAAAGGGGCATAAACCCCGCGATCTCCACTTCGACTTGCGCTCCGCCTTCGACAGCTTGTCGAAGTCCCAAAATAGGTCAAACCTGATTAAGGATCTCCAAAACTTGGTCAAGGGCCAACAATGATTCAGATCCAATGCATCCAAAATTATATGGGAAACATTATGAGCTGATATTGATCTCATAATAAAAGGACCGACATATTGTGGCATCTTAAAAGTGATTTTGCAATTTGTAGAAGACAAATGAATTTGATCTGAATTGAACCTTTGGCATATATACTCCAAAGAAAAAATTATGGGAGTTAAATAGATAAGTAACTTGAAAGGAAACAACTTGGAACAATACACACTTATAATTGTACAATCCTCATATAGGTATCGATCTCCCACTCTTGTATGTGGGCTCAATTGTAGTAAAATTGTGCATTTAGGGTGAATTCTAGGAGGAATATCTCCAAAAAAAATGATATGAACAATGTACATGAATTTATCAAGAAATCTAGTAAATCCCTCATTTTTTAGCAAGATTCCTCACTAAAGTTGTCCATTCAGTCACAGAAGAAGGGTTACCTAGCTTGTCCTCTATATTTGTTTCAATATGCTTGAAATTGAAGGACTGAAAAATACAAAATGAGGTATACCAAATACGATTAGTATCTAAAATACCTTTTTGAGTTGAAATTCTCAAAATGCAAATGAATTTCATATGCTAGGTACTATGCATAATTGAATTTCACCAAAGGAGTATCATGTGGG
>SNQJ01S0004925.1:228714-243390 GCA_010110895.2 Picea sitchensis | reverse complement strand
TTTAGGCATATGATAGCTCATTGGAAAGGTATCATCAAGGAGATTCATTTTGGGGGGATCAATCATGCATTTACCTGTCATTGAGAACCTCGATCTCGAAAAACCTTCATTTAGGCCCTCAAAATGGCCCTAGAAGTTAAAACCTGCTAAAAATAGTAAATTGCCAAAATTGCTAGAAAACTGTTTTGAGCCAGTCCGAAAAGGTGGGTGGCCACTGATATCCACCTGGATCAATCCTACCTCCCTAGGAAGAAATGGTCTCCATTGCATTGAGTTCCCCGGGGAGAGGGAAAATCATTTGCTGGATCTGCATCTTGGTGAGCTGCTTGTATTGTTGGAGACGTCGCACTGCTTAGTTTGTGGAAGTCTGTCATGAACCTTTTGAAGTTAAGGATGTTCAACAATTTGAGCTACATAAGAGGAAGGTGTCCGAAAGGAATATTTTTGCTTTGTTGCAACCTTGTTGACCTGCTTCTGTTGGATAGAAGGTGCAGGGGGCGAGGTTGTAGTGATTTGAATGTCCTTTTGTTCCCCTTTTGAACAGATTGTGAAGAAGCTAATTTTGCGATATGAGATACAACCTTGCGACACTTTTTAGGTGGAACAATAGTTGGAACTACCTTTTATATTCTGCAGAGATGACCCCCCAAAGTAACAATGACACTACGGGGTCGAGACTCATAAACAACATGGCATCTCCACATATATGGTTGGCCCAAGAGAACATCACAAACATCTAGTGGGGAAAAATCACATAATACCTCATCCTTGAAGGGTTGGACGCTGTATGAAAATTGACACTATTGGCTGACACAGAGATCTCGTCCTTGGCGAATCCATCTGATGTTGTATGGCTGCAGGTGTGGTGTTGTCGAAAATCCCAACTATTTCATGACCTCAACTGAGATGAAGTTTCTCTGGCTTCCGCTATCAACAATAAAATGCGGAGTCCCCTTCACCCACATCTGTGAATGAAAAGGTGCTCCCCCTCTTCAATATCTATTGGTTCTTCTGGTTGAATTGTTGTGGTCGTAACAATAGCAGTGGGGTCTGCATCAATGATCTGTCCTTTACCAATTTTTTTAGAATCAGATTCTAAATCAGGGTTCAACTCCTTGTCTTTGAACTCAGCCACCAATGAATGTTTTGAGCGACATTCATCAGTTTTGTGCCAGGGGATTTTGTGGAAATCACACCATTTTTCGGTGTCCTTCTTTGTCTTCCCATGACCCTTCTTTTCCTATGTCTTGGACTAGTTTTAGGGAGACTGTTTGTTAGGGCCGTCTTTGTCATACTTTGGTTGTTGCAGATTTGTAGACCCAAATTCCCGTTGGTTCTGGTTCTTAAATTTCTACTCAATTTTAACAACATATCGATAAGAAGCACCAAGTGATGAGATGTCCAGAAAATCCATTTCAGTCTGGATGTATCTATGTAGAGCCCCATGTTATTTCAGAACCAAATGTCACTTAGAGTCTTTGATACCCATCTTGGTGTGCAAGGTATGGAAGTTATTGGTGAACTCTGGAACTGCTTGGCCCCTCTCTTTCCACAGTGTGGTCCATCTCATGTACTAGTCCTCATAGTTGCCAACATGGTAATACTATTCCTTTACCGCATCCACAAAACAATACCAAGTGGGATTGGCCCCGTATATTCCAGACTCCTCTATGGAAATTTACTCCTAGAAATTTTCCCACCAATGTTTGACATGAGGGAGAGCTTTAAGGAGTGCGAAAGTGATCTTTTTTTTGTCGGAAAAATTGTGAACAGAGAAATAACCTTCTAGCAGAGTTAACCATTTTTCTAGGGCTTCTGCATCTATCTGTCCTTCAAATAAAGGTATATCAAAATTAACTTGTACTTTGAAAGGTGAGGTGCCTCCAAAGTGGACGCTTGACGAATCTACGCCTGCTATTATCGGCAGGCATTGAAAGATGTGGGAAAAATTCTCCATCATTTCGTCCCTTTGTCGCGTGAGAGCTTGCTCAAGCAACATATTGATAGGATCGTCTGCTCTGTCGTTTTTATTTTATTCCGCCATTGAGGGTTTCTTGGGTGTGCGAGAGAAATTGTCTTCAAGAGAGACAAGATCGAGACCCAACTTGCTATACTCGGACCTCGTCGGGGACATGCACTGAAAAAATAATCAAGAGCAGCCTGCTCTGATACCACTAATCCAGATTATTTTTGACACGAAATGCGAGCGAAGATATAATAAACAAATGCATAGAGATATCGAAGATATTCAATAAGATAACATAAATGTATCAAATATGCAACCATAAAAACAGATATATAGTAATACATGATTTCTATTAATGAAAGAAATGTATAGAGACTGTGAAAATATAGAGTGAAAGAATCACTAGAATGGTAGCAACTTATCTCTGGGAAGAGATGTGACGGCCACTCGTATCCGCAATAAGATGATTAAAATTAGGCTCTGAAGGCCTTTTTACAATAAACTGGAATTCCCAAAACCATAGGCATTCAAAAACCTAACCCTAGGAGATGAAGCGCCAAAAGTCACGTGGGCCCTGTTTGGATAAGTTAGAACATAAACTTCCCGGGGTCGTAACTTCTGCATATGATCTCCATTTTAGGCGTATGATAGCTCGTTGGAAAGGTATCATCAATGAGATTCATTTTGGGGGTCTCAATCATGCCTTTGGATATAATTGAGAATCTCGATCTTAAAAAACCTTCATTTAGGCCCTCAAAATGGCCCTAGAAATTAAACCCTCCTAAAAATAGTAAATTGCCAAAATTGCCAGAAAATTGTTTTGAGCCAGTCGGAAAAGGTGGGTTGCCACTGATATCCACCTAGATCAATCATCCCTCTTTAGGAATCAATGGTCTCCATTGTGTTGAGTTCCCAAGGGAGAGGGAAAAAAAATTGTTGGATCTGGATCTTGGTGAGTTGCTTGTATTGCTGGAGACGTCGTGCTGCTTAGTTTGTGGAAGCCGAGCTACACGAGAGGAAGGTGTGCAGAAGGAATATTTTCTCTTTGCTGCAACCTTTTCAACCTTATTATGTTGGATAGAAGGTGTAGGGGGAGAGGTTGTAGTGGTTGCAGTGTCCTTCTGTTCCACTTTTGAACAAATTGTGAAGAAGCTGAATTTTGTGGTATGAGATACTACCTTGCAACACTTTTTAGGTGGAACAATAGTTGGAAATACCTCTAGTATTCTGTAGAGATGACCCCCCAAAGTAACAATGACACTACGGTGTTGAGACTCATAAACAACATGGCGTCTCCACATATATGGTTGGCCCAAGAGAACATCACAGACATCCAGTGGGACAACATCACATAATACATCATCCTTGAAGGGTTGTATGCCGTATGACAATCGACACTTTTGGCTGACACAGAGATCTCGTCCTTGGCGAAGCCATCCGATGTTGTATGGCTCCGGGTGTGGTGTTGTCGACAATCCCAAATTTTTGACGACCTCTGCTGAGATGAGGTTTTTCTGGCTTCCACTATCAACAATAAAATGCAGCAGGGTGCCCTTCACCCACTTCTCTGAATCAAAAATGCGCCCCCCCTCTTTAGGATCTGTTGGTTCTTCTGGTTGAATTGTTGCGGCCACGAAAATAGCAGTGGGGTCTACATCAATGATCTGTCCTTTACCAGTATTTTCAGAATCAGATTCAGAATCACGTTCAGCTCCTTGTCTTTGATCTCATCCACCAATGACTATTTTGAGTGACATTCATCGGTGTTGTGCCAGGGGATTTTGTTGAATTCACACCATTTTATGGTGTTCTTCTTTATCTTCCCGTGACCCTTCTTTTCCTGTGTCTTGGACTAGTTTTCGGGAGACTGTTTGTTAGGGCCGTCTTTTTCATACTTTGGTTGTTGTGGATTTGTAGGCCCGAATTCCCATTTTTTCTGGTGCTTAAATTTCTGCTCAATTTTAACAGCATATTGATAAGAAACACCAAGTGATGAGATGTCTAGAAGATCCATTTCAGTCTGGATGTATCTGTGTAGAGCCCCACGGTATTTCAGAACCAAATGTCTCTCAGAGTCTTTGATACCAAGCTTGGTGTGCAAGGTATGGAAGGTATTGGTGAAATATAGAACTGCATGGCCCCTCTCTTGCCGCAGTGTGGTCCATCTCATGTACTGGTCCTCATAGTTTCCAACAGGGTAATACTGTTCCTTTACCGCATCCAAAAAAAAATACCAAGTGGGATCGACCCCGTATATTCCAGACTCCTCTGTGTAAATTTTCTTCTAGTAAGTTTCCCACCAATGTTTGACATGAGGGAGAGCTTTAAGGAGTACGAAGGTGATATTTTCTTTGTCGAAAAAATTGTGAACAGAGAAATAACCTTCCAGCAAAGTTAGCCATTTTTCTAGGGATTTTGCATCTATCTGTCCTTCAAATACAGGAACATAAAAATTAACTTGTACCTTGAAAGGCGAGGTGCCTCCAAAGTGGTCAGTTGATGAAGATGCTCCTGCTGTTATTGACAGGTGTTGAAGGATGTGGGCAAAATTCTCCATCATTTCATCCCTTTGTCGTGTGAGAGCTTGCTCAAGCAACAGATTGATAGGATCATCTGCTTCGTCATTTTTATTTACTTCCGCCATTGATGGTTTCTTGGGTGTGCGAGAGTGATTTTCTTAAAGAGAGACAAGCTCGAGACCCAACTTGCTAAACTTATACCTCATCGGTGACATGCACTGAAAAAACAATCAAGAGCAACCTGCTCTGATACCACTGATCCGAATTATTTTCGGCACGAAATGCAAGAAGAGATATAATAAAGAAATGCACAGAGATATCGTAGATATTTAATAAGATAACATAAATGTGTCATAGATGCAACCATAAACACAGATATACAGTAATACACAATTTCTATTAATGAAATAAATGTACAGAGACTGTAAAAATACAGAGTGAAAGACTCGCTAGAATGGTAGCATCTTATCTCTGAGAAGAGATGTGACAGTCACTCGCATCCGCAAGAAAATGATTACAATGAGGCTCTGAAGGCATTTTTATAATAAACAGGAATGCCAAAAACCCTAGACATCCAAACACCTAACCCTAGGAGATGAAGCACGAAAAGTCATGTGAGCCACATTTGGGTAAGTTAGTACATCAACTTCCCGGGGTCGTAACTTTTGCATACGATCTCCGTTTTAAGCATATGATAGCTCATTGGAAAGGTATCATCAAGGATATTCATTTTAGGGAATCAATAATTCCTTTGGCCATCATTAAGAACCTATATCTTGAAAAACCTTCATTTAGGCCCTCAAAATGGCCTCGAAAGTTAAAACCTGCTAAAAATAGTAAGTTGCCAAAATTGCCAGAAAACTGTTTTGAGCCAGTCAGAAAAGGTGGGTAGCCACCAATATCCACCTAGATAAATCCTCCCTCCTTAGGAAGCAATGGTCTCCATTGCATTGAGTTCCCGGGGGAGAGGGAAAAGCATTTGCTGGATCTGCATCTTGGTGAGCTGCTTGTATTGCTGGAGATGTCGCCCTGCTTAGTTTGTGGAAGTCTGTCATGAACCCGTTGAAGATGAGGCTATTCAAAAAGTCGAGCTACATGAGAGGAAGGTTTGTAGAAGGAATCTTTTCTCTTGGATGCAACGTTTTCGACCTGCTTCTGTTGGATAAAAGGTGCAGGGGGCGAGGCTGTAGTGGTTGCAATATCCTTATGTTCCCCTTTTGAACAGATTGTGAAGAAGATAAATTTTGCGGTATGAGATACTACCTTGCGACACTTTTTAGGTGGAACAATACTTGGAACTACCTCTTGTATTCTTTAGATATGAACCCCCAAAGTAACAATGACACTACGGGGTCGAGGCTCATAAACAACATGGCATCTCTACATATATGGTTGGCCCAAGAGAACATCACAGACATCCAGTGGGGAAACATCACATAATACCTCATCCTTGAAGGGTTGGATGCTGTATGACAATCAACATTGTTGTATGACATGGAGATCTTGTCCTTGCTAAAGCCATCCAATGTTGTATGGTTGTGGGTGTGGTGTTGTTGACAATCCCAACTGTTTGACGAGCTCTGCTGAGATGAGTTTTTTCTGGCTTCCGCTATCAACAATAAAATGCAGTGGGCTCCCCTTCACCCACATCTGTGAATGAAAAAGGTGCTCCCCCTCTTCAGGATATGTTGGTTCTTCTGGTTGAATTGTTGCGGTCGCGACAATAGCAGTGGGGTCTGCATCAAATATTTTTCCTTTACCAACATTTTCAAAATCAGATTTTGAATCAGGGTTCGTCTCCTTGTCTTTGATCTCGGTCACCAATGTCGTTTTTTAGCGACATTCATCGATGTTGTACCAGGGGATTTTGTGGAAATCACACCATTTTCTGGTGTCCTTATTTGTCTTATTGTGACCCTTCTTTTCCTGTGTCTTGGACTGGTTTTCGGGAGAATGTTTGTTAGGATCCTCTTTATCATACTTTGGTTGTTGTGGACCCAAATTCCTGTTTGTTCTGGTGCTTAAATTTGTACTCAATTTTAACAACATATCGATAAGCAGCACCAAGTGATGAGATGTCAGAAAATCCATTTCAATCTGAATGTATCTGTGTAGAGCCCCACGGTATTTAAGAAACAAATGTCGCTCAGAGTCTTTGATACCTAGCTTGGTGTGCAAGGTATGGAACGTATTGGTGAACTCTGGAATTGATTGGCCCCTCCCTTGCTACAGTGTGGTCCATCTCATTTACTGGTCCTCATAGTTTCCAATAGGGCAATACTGTTCCTTTACCACATCCACAAAAAAATCCCAAGTGGGATTGACCCCGTATATTCCAGACTCCTTTGTGGAAATTTTCTCCCAGTAAGTTTCTCACCAATGTTTGACATGAGGGAGAGCTTTAAGGAGTGCGAAGTTGATCTTTTCTTTGTCGAAAAAATTGTGAACAGAGAAATAACTTTCTAGCAGAGTTAACCATTTTTCTAGGGCTTCTGCATCTATCTGTCCTTCAAATACAGGAATATCAAAATTAACATGTACCTTGAAAGGAGAGGTGCCTCCAAAGTGGCTGCTTGATGAAGATGTGCCTACAGTTATCGACAGACGTTGAAGGATGTGGGAAAAATTCTCCATCATTTTGTCGCTTTGTCGCGTGAGAGCTTGCTCAGGCAATAGATTGATATGATCGTCTGCTCTGTCGTTTTTCTTTTCTTCTGCCATTGAGAGTTTCTTGGGTGTGTGAGAGTGATTGTATTCAAGAGAGACAAGCTCAAGAC
This sequence comes from Picea sitchensis, assembly GCA_010110895.2. Classification (NCBI taxonomy): domain Eukaryota; kingdom Viridiplantae; phylum Streptophyta; class Pinopsida; order Pinales; family Pinaceae; genus Picea; species Picea sitchensis. The sequence goes on along the minus strand of SNQJ01S0004925.1, from coordinate 236,128 downwards.
CCAACTTTCTATACTCGGACCTCATTGGGGACATTCACTGAAAAAATGATCAAGAGCAACCTACTCTGATACCACTGATCCTGATTATTTTCGGCACGAAATGTGAGCAGATAATAAAGAAATGCACAGAGATATCACAAAAATTCAATAATATAACATAAATGTATTAGAGTTGCAACCATAAACACAGATATACATTAAAACGCAATTTCTATTAATGAAATAAATGTACAGAGACTGTAAAAATACAGAGTGAAAGACTCGCTAGAATGGTGGCAGCTTATCTTTGAGAAGAGATGTGACGACCACTCGCATCTGCAAGAAGATGATTACAATGAGGATCTGAAGGCCTTTTTAAAATAAAAAGGAATCCCAAAAAACATAGAAATCCAAAAACCTAACCCTAGGAGATGAAGCACAAAAGTCATGTGGGCTCCATTTGGGTAATTTAGTACATCAACTTCTCGAAGTCGTAACTTTTGCATACGATCTTCGTTTTAGGAGTATGATAGATCATTGGAAAGGTATCGTCAAGGAGATTCATTTTGGGGGGATTAATCATTCCTTTGGCAATAATTGAGAACCTTTATCTTGAAAAACCTTCATTTAGGCCCTCAAAATGGCCCGGAAGTTAAAACCTACTAAAAATAGTAAATTGCCAAAATTGCCAGAAAATTGTTTTGAGCCAATCGGAAAAGGTGGGTGGCCACCGATATCCACCTGGATCACTGAACCCATTTCCAAAACCCCTACTAGGGACCTATTCATTGGACTCATTTTTTCGTCCTAATCACAATGATACCTATCATTGCTTAGCCATGTTTTCCCATGGACCTGCCTACCATTTTCACCCACCTTTATTTCCCACCACTTCTTTTGTTTTCCACTCACCATGCCCACCACTCACAACCAAGAACTTGAAAACCACATAGTTACCCACATTGACTCCCAAATGGGCGAACTCAAAGAGGAATTGAAGAAGGACCTCAATTCCCACATTTATAGCCATCTTGAATCCCACCTTGAGTCTAAAATTGATTCATTTGTTGCCAAAGTCTTGGAAAAATTGCCCATTTCTAGAATCCATTCCTCATTTGATCCACCTTCTCACCTCAAAGGTACCTCTTCCTCCAATTCACAATAGTTACAATGCAATCCTTTTCATCGTGATCTGTATCTTCCATAAGTGGAGGTCAACAAATTTGATGCCTCTAATCCCACTGGTTGGGGTACTCAAATGGAACTCTACTTCTCCTTGCTGGAATCATTGATGACATGGAAAAACTTTGTTATGGTGTCATCTATTTGGATCTTGAATGTTGAAAATGGTGGAAATGGAATCTAAAATCACGACAAGGATATATGGCTTGGACCCAATTTTTGGCTAAACTTTATGACCGCTTTGACACTTATACACACCCCTTGTGTTGTCTGACCAAATTGAAACAATAAGGTACAATGGAATATTTTATAGATGCATTTGAGAAATTATCTTTCATAATAGAGGGCATGTCTGATACATTTTTCTGGGAATTCTTTATCAGTGGCCTCAAGGATGACATCCGAGCCCAAGTTCTCATGAATCTCCCTCAAACTTGATTGGAAGCTACTCAATGTGCCAAGGAAGCTCAAAAATTTGTTCTTTCTCAATGCCATAAACCTTCCTTCCCTCTTTTCCCTCACCCATCCACTCCTCCCCCTCATCCCACCTCACTCAAGATCCAAAAATTAACTCGGGAATAAATGGATAAAAACCAACTCAAAGGTCTTTGCTATAATTGTGATGGAAAATATTTTATGGGGCAAAAGTGTAAGGAACAAAAGTTGTTCATGTCCATCTCTGAGTATGTTGATGAAGACAAGATCAAGGCTTCTCATTCCACCAAAATACCTGAGACAAATCATATCACTCTTCCATTTGATCCACCAGAAGTTGAATTGGTCATTTCCTTGAATGCATTCACTGGATTCTTTGCTCCCCAAAGCCTCAAGCTAATTGGATACATTAAAAATTGGAAGTTCATCATCCTCATTGAAAGTGGTAGCACTCATAATTTCATTCATCGACACATTTCTCAAGAAACCCATTGCTATATCCATGTTCTCAACAATTTTCAAATCATGATTGCCATTGGAGGTTCCATGAAATGTGGGGGGTGTTGTGAAAATGTGTATCTCCAAATTGGCCAGTACAATCTAAAAAATTATATGTTCACTATTGACATGGGTGATTGTGACATTGCCTTGGGTGTAGAATGGTTACAAATTATCGGTCCCATCCTCATGGATTTTAAGTAATTGACCATGTAGCTTCAACAAGATGACCAACAGTATAAGTTCGAAGGAATCATAGTAGGCTCAATTGAGATCATAATTTCCCATCGAATGGAAAATCTCATCAAAAAATGACATTCCAACATTATTTCCCAACTCAATTCCATTCAAGTAGTTGAGACACCCTTTGTGCATCGTGACCTCCAATATATACGTTCCAAACACCACACTATTTTTTCCATTCCCTGTGGCCTTCCCCCTTCCCACGGTGTTCATGATCATTCCATTCCTATAGTCACGAGAAGTCTTCCTCCCAATGTCTGCCCGTATCATCATCCCTTTTCCCAAAAGAATGAAATTTTGAAAATTGTTCAATAATTGCTTGAAGTGGATGTCATCTTCCATAGCAAAATTGTTCAATAATTGCTTGAAGTGGATGTCATCTTCCATAGCAATAGCCCATATTCTTCTCCTGTGATCATGGTCCTCAAAAAGGAAGGCACATGGTGCATGTGTCCCTACTTTTGTGCTCTCAACAAACTCACCATCAAAGATAAGTTTCCCATTCTTGTCATTGATTATCTACTGGATAAATTGGGTGGTTCTCACTACTTTACTAAACTTTATCTTCTTTTTGGTTACCACCAGATACTTATGAAAGAGGATGGAATTCCCATAATAGACTTTCAAATTCATGAGGGCCACTATGATTTCTTGGTGATGCCCTTTGGCCTGTGTAATGCCCCCTCCACTTTCCAAAGTATCATAAATCATGTCTTCCATAATTTTCTCCGTCATTTTGTCTTAGTTTTCTTTGATGATATTCTCATCTATAGTAAAACATGGACATCCCATCTTTCTCATGTGGATCAAGTTTTCTGTCTCCTTTCTCAGAACCAACTTTTCCTCAAACAATATAAATGTTCCTTTGGATCTTCAAAAGTGGAGTATTTGGGTCATATTGTTGGTTAGGATGGTGTCAAGGTGGATCCTGAAAAAATTGAAGCTATGTAGGATTGGCCTCGCCCAAAAAATCTCAAGAATTTGTGTGGTTTTCTGGGTTTAATAGGCTATTATCACAAATTTTTTAAGAACTATGGAAAAATTGCAGCCCCTCTCACTGTTCTGCTTAAAAATAATTCTTTCAATTGGAATCCTTCAAGTGATCAATCCTTCCATCCTTTGAAAGAGGATATGTGCACAACCCCTGTCCTGACCCTTTCTGACTTGAAAAAGACTTTTTTCCTAGAATGCCATGCATCCGGGAAAGGCATTGGCGTAGTCCTTATGAAAGATGGAAGGCCTTTTGCCTTCACTAGAAAACAATTTTCAGAGCACCATTTGGGACAATCAATATATGAAAAGGAAATGTTGGTCATTTTGTGTGATATGGATTTATGGCGTCCTTATCTATTGGGGAAACACTTCCAAGTTAAGGCAGATCATCAGAGACTCAAGTATTTTTTGGAGCAATGCCTTTCATCCCTAGAGAAACAAAAATGGGTGACCAAGCTATTTGGATATGATTATGAGATAATTTACAAGAAAGGAAAAGAAAATGTGGTTGTAGACTCTCTTTCAAGGAAATATGAAGATGAAGGGTCCCTCTTTTATCTATCCTTCATTATACCAGATTGGTTCCAACCTCTTCTCTAGGAATGGCCTCAAGATCCCAAACTGTCATGTCTGATCCAACAATTGCAAGACAATTCTCCAATATCTCCAGAGTACTCTTGGCACAATGAAACGATTTGCTACAAATTCCATAAATATTTAAGAAAACAGTCACAACTTAAATCCACAGTGCTATATGAGCTTCATGCTACACCCACAACTAGGCATTATGGGTTTACCAAAACCTATGACAGGGTCAAATGTTATTTTTTCTAGGATGGTATGAAACAAAAAATTCACAATGTTGTGGAAGAATGTGATTTCTTTCAATGCAACAAGGGATAAATAGTCAAAGCCCCGAGCACACTACAACCACTTCCAATTCAACCCGCTATTTGGAGGGATATTTCTATGGATTTCATTGTTGGATTACCTAAATCGGGCAATAAATCCATCATCATGGTGGTCGTTGATCGTCTTTCCAAATATGCTCATTTTTTTTCTCTTCAACATCCATTCATTACCTCCATAGTGGCTCAACTTTTCATGGATAATATCTTCAAGATTCATGGCATTCCTCATTCCATGGTCTCTGACTGAGATCCCACTTTCACCAACAATTTTTGGCAAGATTTGTCCAGGCTACAGGGCACCCAATTGCATCTTAGCAGAACATATCATCACCAAACTGATGGTCAAACTGAAGTTGTCAAAAAGTGTTTGGAAACATATTTGATATGTTTTTCATCCAAGAGGAAAAATCAGTGGGTTGAATGGTTACCCCTCGTTGAATCATGGTACAACACTTCTTACCATATAGCTACTCACATGACTCATTTTGAAGTAGTATATGGAAAAAATTCACCTTTAGTTCTCTCATACATGCCTGGTGTCTCGAAGGTCTAGGTGGTTGACCAAACTCTTACAGTTTGAGAGGCTATTCTCCATATCCTCAAAGAGAATTTGGTCTTGGCTCCGATACAACTCAAGCCGATGCCACCTGGGATCCAACTACCATTTTGAAACAATTTCCTCATATCAAGCCTTGAAGACAAGGTTTTTTTTAAGGGTGAGGGTAAGTTAGGGACCTAACCTCCCTAACCCCTCACATAGGTAGAATAATATACTTTCCATGTAATAAACGCCAATATTAATAAGGCCTAGTAATAAGAAAGAATAAGTCAAATGTAAGAAGACCTAATAGAATCTTCCTCTTCTATAAGATATTCGTCTATATTTTTCTTTTGGTAGATATATTTAGTATAAATAGGAGTCGAGGGTATGAGAAGTCTTTTCTTGTGAATTATTGTAATAGAGCATTTCTCTAATTGAGGTTTCCACCTCAAAGAGGCAAGTGAACATTGTTTCCTATCAATAAAGGTATTATTTTGGTGATGTGGTTTCATCTATTGTGTTGTTCCTCTGTTATTATTTGCAATATTCCTATTTTCAACTATTATAATATATCTGGTACTTTACAATTCTAAACCACCTTTCAACTTGATTGGTTTTAATTTTAGTAGTGCAGATCCTTACATAAGTGTAATACTTTACCACCTCAATGATGCATGCTAAATGAGAAGTCACCATGCTAATGTAGGGGTTTCCGTTACGTGGATCCATGGAAAAAAATTGAGTAACTTTTATGTTCACAACCCACGTTAACTTAGAAACGTTGATATGATGTGATTTAAACCATCATACCATCATCATTCCCTGCTTCCAAATCTCGCTCTGTGATCACACAAGGATGCAAAATCTAGGGATATTTGATGATTGGAGTGATCGTAGTGTTGGATTAACCAAAAATATTACCAATATGCTGCCAAAGAGTTGTGGCTTCACTGCCAAAACTACAAGGTTTTGTCAAGGGCATCTTTAGTCCTCTTCCTCTTCCATGTATTTCTTTTCCTCTTCAATTTCTTCTTTGTTTCCTCATTATTGGTAATAGGATAGGGAATAATTCCCTAAAAAATATAATAATTATATATGAAGGATGTAACAAGTTCTACCTCCTATCGTTGGATCCTCTTTTAGGTGTCAATCTACCTTGGTTCCTCTACCCATTGCTTCCTAAACTCATGGTATGAATGTTCTTTAGGTTCAGTCAATTATGGTTAAACTCTAGCATGTGTTACATTTGTGAATATAATATTTGGGTTGAAAACCTTTTTTATTTTTTATATTTCAACCACCAATCAAAGCTAAAGTTAGCACCATTAGCCCCAACTCATGTTTATGCAACCAATTTTATGCTTACTAAACGCATTCCTATGTAAATTATTTGTGGAGTTATCATTTGTTCTATGTTTTCTATGTATTACACTTATTTATGCCCCCATTAAGAATGTGGTGCACCTAAGGGGTTATAAGAGGTAATGAGTTAGGATATTGAGTTAGGTAATGATTTAAGATATTTTAGGGTAATATATGCTAGGTTAGGATAGGTTGATTAAGGTTTTGATAGGGAATCCTAAGATAGGGTAGGTTGATTTATGTTAAGGTAAGTTATGGTGGGTTAGGATATATTAGAATAAGGTAGGTTATGTTAGGCTAGGGTAGTGAAATCTAGTCTAGGTAAGGTAGGTTAGGATAAGACATTTTAGTTTAGAATTAGATAGGCTAAGTTACTCTAGCTTATTAGAGGTGATGGTAAGATAGATTGACAACATTTACGACAAGAAATGTAAGTATGGATGACCCATGATGAAATATTGATGTATATATTATAATGGAACAACCACATCCATGACTAGGTGAAAGTCTCAAAAACATAATACTATCTGAGAGATAATATAACATAAGATAAGACAATTTTATTAATTTGCAAAAGAGTCACCACAAAAAGGTTGATGGGACTTTTGAGGATCCACGTGACGTGCCACATACCACCGGAAACAACATGATGTATACTATCCATCCATGGGTGTTGTATCTACATGTTCATTTTCCTTCATGTCCAAATAACTTCATCAATCTTGTGGTCCAAAACCCATGACTAGGGTTGACATCAATGACAACAACCAATCTTCCAACAATCTCCCCCTTTGTCATTGATGGCAACACTCATGCTCCCCCTATCATCATGATCCCAATTTCTCTCCCCCTTTGACATCAATGGCAAAGGGTATGGCTTCTCCCCCTGAGTTTAATGGAAAACAGTAACCTTCTTCTTTGGGGCTGCTCCCCCTAAACGTGTGGCACTGGATAATACTTCATCCTTATTTTTGGTCTTTGGGACGTTTTCTTCCTTAGAATCGTTTTGTGTGGCTTCTGTCTTCTCTCTATTCTTCATGTCTAGGATGTATATGTTGTTCGGTCTTCTTGTTGCAGTTGCAACCAATCTTCCTAAGTTATTTTCTACGATTTTACATTTTCGAGAATCAAACGTAAGAGTGCATCCTTGATCACACATTTTACTAACACTGAGTAGATTATGATTCAAGTCTTCAACCAATAGAACATTCTTTGCTTTTACATTTTTTCTTCCAAGCTCTACTACACCTTCTCCAAGTATTTTGGCAGA
>SNQJ01S0004925.1:209930-226944 GCA_010110895.2 Picea sitchensis | reverse complement strand
CCTGGCACTTTCTTATTTTGTAATTCTTTTCTTTAATTATCTTCAGGGCCTACATGTACAATTCACTTTGTCATCTTCAAAAATTCATTTCTCCTCAACCATGAGGATCCACGTGACGTGCCACATAGCACCAGAAACAACATGATGTATACTATCCATCCATGGGTGTTGTATCTATATGTTCATTTTCCTTCATGTCCAAATAACTTCATCAATCTTCTGGTCCAAAACCCATGACTAGGGTTGACATCAATGACAACAACCAATCTTCCAACAAAAACTAGGTGAAAGCAACGATGACCTTCATAGTCAACAAATGATGGACTGGGTAACATCTTATAAATGACTACAAATTGTTGAGGTGATGACCCTCTTGTGAAATTTGGACTATCAATCTCATTTTCCATCCAAAAAAAAATCCCCTGATCTTTGAACAACACAACCACTCTTATTCACTTCGACATTCCCTTTCCCTCACTTTGTGGTATGCTAATTACCAATATGTGTGGGATCATGCTAACTAAGAACCATTGATTTGGTACAATGTAAACAGTCGGATATGTACTGATAAATGCCACTATGTGTGATCCTCCATAATTCTATACATGCACCAGATGATTGCAGAGATGGGTTAGCTTTGATACCAAAAAACATATTTTTCTAGCTAGCCTTAGGTAATTGTTTGGCACATAAAATATAAGATTCTCAAAAAGATAAAATTTACAAATTATATAATTATTTGGAAGCAAATTAACTTATAATAAACTTGAAAGGATTTTGGAAGGTTGGTCACATCTACAAAAATCAATGACAATGATCCTTTAAAAAAAAAAAATTAAATGCAGAAGGTAGAAAAGTTAACATACAGATTTCATACCTTGCACTTGTATTGACTCCATCTTCAAAAACATCATACATATATCCTATGATTTGTACTTAGCTCTATTTGTCTTTTAACTCTACGAATCTCAATTATTTTTGGAAGTTGGTGTTTCCTCTTAAATCCGACCATTTTATGCCTATAAAATGATTGACCCATTTGCATAAGAATATTTGAATGATTGGAACCCCCTCCTTTATGTGTGTATCTATGGTAAATGTTATGTTTTCTCTTATGTGATTTCTCCATACATTGTGTACCCCAAATGACCAAGATTCCATATTTTTCTACAAACCATGGCCTGTGTGCAAATAATTGATGTTGCAAACATAAATAGTTCAATATATCTTATAATACCAAAACAATGTAACAAATGATGTTAACTTACAATAATAGTATGTAGAGAAGTACATAGGAAAGTACTAGTGGGATGAAAATTAATATGCATACCATATAATGTGTCATATGGCTCTCTCCCCATGATTCTATTATTTGTCTTATGAAGTCTGTAAGAACTTTTTGAAAGGTTGTTGCATCACCTTCAATGAATATTTCCTTATCCATCAACACAAATAAATATGAAATTGACCTCTAAGAATGTTTCTTCTTTCTAGATGATTCATGATCTCCACTAGTGCGATCATCTTATGCATCAATCAAATAGTCATAAAATCCCAAACATCCATGTCCACATTTGTTTTCAAGAAAATGCATGCCTTTACACCTAAACTCAATGGATTTTCTTGTATACTATCTCGTGTACCTTACCTCTTAATATCTTTTTCAATTTTAACGTTTCCACCTAACAAACATACTTTTGAAAGAACTTGTTCAATTTCCTCAATTGGCTTTTTACTTTCTTCTTTTGGTATGTTTTTCCAAGAAAAAAAAATAGATTAATACACCATCATATCAACAATTCTAACAAATGCATGCAGAGTGCACATGTGCACCCTAATCAAAGGTATAGGAAGAAATTCATGTACATTTGGATCGAGTTGATCATGATCAGGAGGAAGGTCTTAAGGACAACGCAAGATACCACTATTCCAACTTCAATCCTTTTTTTTCATGCAATATAAGAAACTATGTTGCATTTGCACGATGAGAAATGTTGTCCATACACTTGAGAGTTTTTAAATCAGTTGCAAGATGCCATTCCACAAAATATGAACCATATCCTTACACATATATTTTCCCCCTACAACATGTGAAGACATAATTAATGGTAAAGATGTTTTGATGAAAACTAATTTCAATGACTCATGGGACTCCTTGTTGACACAAAAAATTACCAATCAAAAGAGGTGATCTTGATATCGAACTTGAAAATATTTATCACTTGTCTTATCAAGACATGGATCTAATGCACAAAACATTAATGAGATTGAAACTCTCTCATATTTTTCACTATTGACTAAGTAAATCTCATCCAATTTTAGGACAACAGTCAACTTCCCACATGTCTCCTCAATATACATGTCATATTACCTCACCATCACTTGTAATACACGTTCTAAATTATACCACAAGTTTTTTTTATAACTAATGGAACAATTTCACTTGATATTTTATTTTTAATCTTACTTGAAACTTCATGCATTGCTTCTAATTGATATGCATCTCCCAATGAATCAACAATTTTTTTTGTTTCGTAGTACACGCTCTTTATTCATATGAAAAGGGCAAGGGACCAAAATATTCTTAATTCCACCATTCAACATTCCCTCTCGTAGAACTTTAAAAAAATCTTCATATGCTTCATTGCTGATCTCTCTATCAACACAACCTCCTTGAACATCCTTTACATCAATTTTTAATTTTGCAATTAATTGGTAAACTACTTTCCTCTAATAATCAAATTCTGGGTGTTTGAGCATTGATTTAATGTCACTTTTATTTAACACAATTTTGCACAAACCCACATAATCAATGCAAGTTGGATCTAATATGGTCTTCAACCCAAACAATTTTTTTCTAAAGGAACCTATTCTCTTTTCCAAACATGATATTGGTTTCATCTCTTTTGATATAAACCTCAACCCCATTGCAATTTTATTTACCATAGAGAGTCTATTTTGGAGAGAAGAGATATATGTTTTCAACTTCTCAATTTATTTTGATCAACTGGATTTCTCTTCAAGCAGTTTTTCTACATGTATTTGATTCAACATTACTATTGTTTGGTTCAATATGATGTTTTCATGATACTGAATCATATTTGAGTGATGGAGTTGTTGTAAATGGATATGAAGATATTGAATTTCTTGTTCAAACGAAACACAGTTACCTTCCAAGTTTTCACAGTATCCCAAAAGACCACATTTTCCATGGAATACATACTGACACAGTCCTTCTATTAGTTTGAAATCAGAATGAGAGTTGGACAAAGGGTCAACTAGAAATAGTTCTCCTTTTAAAAGCTTATTATTTATGTATGGGATATCGACATTCTACCTAGACTCCCATTTTTTCCCTTTCATTTTTATTTCTGACCTCATCATGGCATATGAAAAGTAAATAATGATACCCATGTTATTACACTAGATATGAAACCCTCTTGGGAGTTTGAGAAACCTGCATAAATTTATGGTTATGGGAAAATTGTTGAGCATATAGTTATTGGTTTGAGGGATGAAATTGAGTCTTTGTAATTAATGGCCTCTACTTCACATAAATGTTCCTTTGATGTAGTTATTTCTATAGTTTCTATGGTACTTTATAACCTTAAAAAAACTATTGATTATTTATCCCTACTTCTTTAAGGGTCTCTAAAAGTCATTTTTGGAAAGCCCCCTACTATTCTTACTATTTTTACTACCATGGATACTCCTAGAAAGCACCACATTGATATTTCTAAACATTCTCACCCTTTTTTTCAATCTGGATAAACCTTTTTAGTGCATGAAAATATATACCTTTAAAGGTTCCATGTGAGGGAATGTTGGAATGTATTCCCAAGATTAGAGTATATGTATAATTCTCGGTGTGTTTTGATAGCCTACATAGGTGGGTGAGAAAATATTTGAATGGCACATTGGAGGAGGTGGAGCACAGATCTCAAGTCGATAAATAGTTGAATTAAGTGTTTAACTCAATTATAAATGCACTTATTGGGGATCACCAATAAGACCTCTATATCCATTGATGTAGACACATGCACCAAAAGGCCACAAAGATTAAACATCACCAACAAAAAGGATACATGATGGGCCAAATATTGCGCTTTAAGTTCATTAGAGAAACAAAAAGGAAACACTTCAAGTTCATCAACTAAATAGAAAAGTAAACAGGCCTAGGCTAGAAGGATATTTTTAAGATTGTTTGTTGTTGTAAGATTGGTTTCTTATATTATACTGGTTCTTTTTTAATTTATGTTGTATTCAAATGAAAACTTAGCATATTAGTTAGATGTACCATATTCTACAATATGCCTCAAAACTTTGAGGTATGTGTCAATATATAAAAAAGTTGGCTTTTCCTTACAAGATATCCCAAACTGTTGCAAAGTGAAACTTTGATTTTCTCATTTTGCTATTTTTCCATTACATTTTTATTTTGATAGTATTGGTTGTTTGTATGACTCTCTAAAAAATACGAAGTTTGTAAGAAACTATCACCATGTTACCCATATAAATTTAAGTAAGGATAGAAGTTGATCCAGAAACAAAATAAAAAATTGGTCCCTAACATTGATTACAATGCATCAAGGGAAGATGGAGCTAAAAATTTTGATCTTTGGGTATGAAAGTTGCCCAAACTCTTCAAAATAAACATAAAAATTACAAAAAACCTAGTCTTCTTTCTTCGACCACCTATCCAAGTATTAATATTTGGGCCTCTTACTTTCCCTAAGAATGACTTCTTCCCAAAAATTTCATACTCCATAGAATCACAACTAAAGATCCTATCCATGAAACTTACTCAAAAAGATCTATGCTTAAATCAAATCATGCATGGAGAATAATCAATAAAGTTGGGTTGCTGATGCAGACCCCCTATCCCTCCTAAGGGTTGCGCGACCTCCCAGTCAGGATCTTCTGATTCTGGAGCCAAAATGGCTCTTCTGGTTCCGAATTAGAAACCTTCAGACAATTACACAGGTCCCTTACGAATGCCCAGTTAGTTTTTTCAGGCGCCAAGCCTGAGCTCCCACAGTTCGCGACCAAGGGATGTGACCAAGTGCCAAGCCGAAAAGGCGCTTATTGGGGATTGAGACTTCCTGAGTCAAGTGTCTCATCTTCTGGTCTCTCGAACCTCCGGTAGCCGAAATGTTGAAATGGTCGGTGCTCGCTCCTTCAGGATTTTGTGTTTCGTGAAATCTGGATGCAAGGGATATCCTTGCACCTTAGGGTCTCTGGTTGCCGAAAAGATGAAATACCCGGTGCCTATTCTTTCAGGATTTTGTGTTTCATGAAATCAGGATGCGTGGGATGTCCTTGCTCCTTAGAACCTCCGATTGTTGAAAAGCCGAAATGCCCAACACCTCTCGATTTCAGAATTTTGCATTTCATGAAATTAGGATACAAAGAGTAACTCTGCTCCTTGGAGTCTTCAGTCACCGAAAAGCCGAAATGCCCAACGCCTATCAATTTCAGGATTTCACGTTTCGTGAAATCAGGGTACGAAGGGTGTCCTTGCTCCTTGGATTCTTCGGTCGCCGAAAATCTAAAATACCCAAATGCCGAAATGTCAAAATGCCTTGGCATTCAATCAATGGCTCACAATAATCTCGGTGATCGACGGCTAACGTCGAATCGCGATTTCACTATTTCGCGATTCAGGGTTCTGAGGGACAGAACCTCTGTCTTTCTAACTCCTAGTACCCGAAGTCCCAAAATGGACCAACGGTCAAGATCGTCCTGTGATTGATGGCTCTGATTGAATTGCGACTTCATGATTTCGCGATTAAGGGTTCTAAAGGAAAAGAGCCTCGGTCCTTCCACCTCCCGGTACCTGAAGTCCTGAAATGAATGTCGAGAAACTCTTGCCGCTAACCTCCTTAGAGATCTACCTGATCTGACAGTATGAGAGGTTTCGGTGTTCCTCCTCGAGGATTCTCCATCGTCCGTTTGGATTTCCTAACTCTCCTCCTGGATCTATGCAGGGTGAAAGCCTACGCTCCTTCCTTCAATCGGACGGCCTACAGGGATTTCCACCTTGATCCAATGTTCAATGGCATTCTTCCTCCTGAGCTTTTACTCGATTTCGACTTAGGATATTTCTAAGTCTGCGAAGACTCGATCTTCGCTCCTTCTAGGGAATGGGTTCCTCGATCCCGATAACACTTTCCAAAGTGTTATTCCTCCTGAGCTTTGTCTGGTTCAGACTATGGCTCCCACACATTCCTTGCATCTGAGGGAGTTTGATAGCTCAGATTCACAACGTTTTCTCTCTGGATCGATGCACTCCTTGCAGAGCTCCAAATGAAGAGAAACAATTGAAACTGCTAAAATCTCATAGTTCCATTCACTTGTTTATAAAACAGAAAACAACAGGAAAAAACACATAGTCCAAGCTCAACACATTTGGATCAATTTTCCATTCTGTTATATTCACAAGTGCCCAATGGCTACAGATTACATTCAAAATTATAGTAACTCAAAAAACATTTTCCTCCTGCTAACTCACAGTTCTCTCTTACAGCTAATTTTTCCATGTATTCCAGCTCTCTCTAACTGGGTGTGTCAACTTCTACATAACTAAAAGATGTTTCTAGGGTTTCCCCTGGCTACTTGCCTACTCAAATATTCCTCCTACACTATCTAAGTTCAGTTTCATTCGAGAGACGAAGTGGAAACTCCTTCTCTGTTTACAATTTTCAAAACATGCCTCAAAGGGTAAAATTCGGCATTGGTTCAAGCGTGCCTCCAAAGGTGAATTATGGCGCTGAGTGAAGGCAGATTTCAAAAAATCGGTTGCAACCGTCAATGTTGAATTTATGAAAGAACTCACACGTGTTGAGTGGTCCTGCCTCTGCGCGCTGGCCAACGATGCTCCTGCATCATACTCCCCTTGACAAAAATTCATGGACTGTTGTCCATGAGCTCCTTACTGATTTTCCCTGATTCTGAATAAAAGCTTCATTTTCCCAACTGGTATCTTCTATTTGGTGTCCCTTCCATTTGACTAAATACTCAAAATAAGTCTTCCTCCTGGTCTTTTTGCCAATCCTCTGATCAACAATTTTCTCCATCTCCGGATTTTCTGCTACAAGCATCTATTTCTCCCACTGAATCTTTCCTTGATCTTCTGACCCTTCTGTGTCATCTTTCCTATAATGATACACGTCTGAAACATTGAATACGGGTGAAATACCCACACCATCTGGCAGTTCGATCTCATAGGCATTTACATCAAACTTCCTCAAGATCTTACAGGGTCCTATCTTCTTCATCTTCAATTTGTTATATGTTTCCCTAGTGAACCTTTCCTTCCCGAGGTGTGCTAAAACATGATCTCCCACTTCAAATTGAAGTTCCCTGCGATGATGATCAACTCTGTGTTTGTATTTCTGATTAGAACTTTGTAATTATTCTTTGATCTGACCATGGAGTCTCTGCATCTCAACAGCAAAATCCTTTGCTCCAACGCTTCTGATCTCTCCCTGTTCCAAGTCCCTTAACTTAAACACTCCCCTGGGTTGCATTCCATAGAGTATTTGGAACGTGCTCCTTCCAGTGCTTCTGTTTGGTGAGTCATTGTATGCAAATTCTATTTGTGGCAGAATCTGATCCCACTGGTTATGGTGTTCAGTAACCAGGCTTCTTAGTAAGTTTCCCAAACTTCTATTTACCACCTCAGTCTTCCCATCTATCTGAGGGTGATAAGCTGAGCTGAAGGAAAAATCTGTCCCCATCTTCTTCCACAATGTCCTCCAAAAGTGACCAACAAACTTTGTGTCTCTGTCTGAGACAATTCTCCTGGGTAGGCCATGAAGTCTCACAACTTCTCTGAAAAACAGATTTACAACATGCGTTGCATCACTGGTCTTATGGCATGGGATGAAATGTGTCATCTTTGAAAATATATCCACCACCAAAAATATGGAGTCAAATCCCCTTTGTTTTCTCGGTAATCCCAACACAAAATCCATGCTTATTGCATCCCAAGGCCTCTCTAGTATTGGCAATGGTTGATACAATCCAGTGTTCTGTCTTTTCCCCTTTGCATGTTGGCAGATTCTACATCTGTTCACCAACTTTATCACATCTATTCTCATACCTAGCCAATAGTATGAGCTTCTCAACTGTGCAAACGTTTTATCATGGCCAAAATGTCCAACCAATCCTCCACTATGCTTCTCCTTCATAAGATTGTCCCTCATTGAGCATCTTGGTATGCACAATTGATTTCCTTTGAACAACAATCCTTCTTGAACCATATACTTTGTCTACTGACTTCTATCTCTCAGTACAGGGCTTGTACATGCTTTGTAGGCCTCCTTGAAATATGTATCATCACAATACATATCCTTAAGGTGTTCAAACCCCAAGGTCTTCACCTGTAATTCCTGCATAATTAAACATCTCCTGCTTAACGCATCAACAACCTTGTTAGTATTCCCAACAATATGTTTTATGACAAAAGTTAAACTTTGCATATATTCAACCCATTTTGCATGCCTCTGGTTCAGTTTTTTCAGTTTTTCTTGTCGGGTTATGAATTGTAAAGCTTGGTTATTGTTGTACAAGATAAACTCTTGCGGGACAAGATAATGCCTCCATTTCTTCAATGCTTGAATTATGGCATAAAACTCCTTGTCATATGTGGAGTATTTCCTCTTAGTCTCATTCATCTTCTCACTGAAATAGGAAATAGGTCTGTTATCCTGACTCAAAAAAACTCATGTTGCAACTCCACTTGCATCACATCTTACCTGAAATGTCTTTTCGAAATTCGACAAGATCAGATTTGGTCGTTCTCTTATCTTATCCTTCAGTATATTGAAGCTCTTTTCATCCTTCTCTGTCCATTTAAAGGACTTGTGTTGTTTCTTCACTGTATCCATCATTGGTGCACAAATTCCACTGAAGTCTCTAATGAACTCTCTATAGAAACCTACTAAACCATGAAATATCCTTACCTCGAACATGCTCCTTGGTGATGACCATTCTCTGATCACTTTCACCTTCTCCGGAGCCATCTTCAGTTCATTGGAAGAGATCACAAAACCCAAATAAATGAGTTATGTCTTCGTAAAAGAGGATTTCTTCAAATTTATCAACAACTTATCGTGTTGTAGCCTTCTCATTACTAGAATTAGGTGCCTCAAAGGCTCCTCTTTAGTCCTACTAAAGACCGGTATATCGTCCAGATATACAACCATGAACTTGCCAATGAAATCTTTTAGAATTTCATTCATCAGCCTCCTAAAAGTGCTCAGTGCATTCGTTAATCCAAATGACATAACTAGCCACTCATACAGGCCTTCATTCATCTTAAAGGTTGTTTTCCATTCATCACCTTCTCTCATCTTGGTCTGGTGATATCCACTTTTCAGACCTATCTTAGAAAATAAATTTTCTCCACTTAAACAATCCATTAAATCATCCATTGTTGGTAAAGGGAATCTGTACTTGATTGTGATCTTGTTGATGGCTCTCGAGTCTATGCACATTCTCCATCCTCCATCTTTCTTTGGGCTTAACATAGTTGGTACTGTGCATGGGCTCAAACTTTCTCTGACTAATCCCTTATCCAGCAACTCTTGGACTTGGTTCTTCACCTCCTCATTTTCTTGAGGTGTTAATCTGTATGCTACCTTGTTTGGCAGGCTTGCTCCTGGTATCAAGTCGATATGATGACTGATACTCTTGATGGGTGGGAATGAGTTTGGTAGCTCATCCACCATTATATCAACAAAATTATCCAGCAACTCCTGAACTTCTTCAGGTAGATCATTCATTGATGTACTTGTAAGGATGACTCTGGGCTTCCTCACCACAATGAACTACATCCCCTCTTCTTCCTTGACTTCTTTCAGGAGTTCCTTCCCACTCATGAGAAGTATGCTTGTGCTGGTTTCCTCTTTCGCTCTCTTATCCTCCATTGGCAGCAACATATGCGTCCTACCATTATTCTCCAATGTATATGCATTCTTTATTCCATCGTGAATGACATTTCAGTCAAACTGCCATGGTATTCCCAATAGTATGTTGCATACATCCATGGGAATTACATCACATAGGATTTCATCTTTATATCCTCCTATTTTAATTTCAACCAGAAATTGTTTAGCGATTGTTACCTGGTGTCCTTTTTGCATCTATGAGACTTTGTATGGCCTTGGATGTGCAGTTGTCTTCAGCTCCAATTTCTCCACCATCTCTGTGGATACTAGATTTTCAGTACTCCCACTGTCAATGATTACCTTGCATACATTATCCTTAGTCTTGCAAGCTGTCCTAAAGAGACTGTTTCTCTGCACTGGCTTTTCAATTTATGCCTCTGGTTTTAAGAGAAATTTTCTTAACATCAGGGATGCTCCATCCTCTTCTCCTTCTGCCTCAACATCTCTTTGTTGTGCTTCTGAAATGTGGGCTTCTCCTCCTTCCTTCTTCTTCTCAGGACATTCCCAAGACATGTTCCCTAGCTTTCCATAGTTATAGCACCTTAATCCTCCCTTGCCTCTTCCTCTAGAAGAGTTTCTTCCACCACCATGTCTTCCTCGTGAACTTCCTCCTCGTTCCAAGTGATTGTGTGGTTTCTCAGCTTCATCCTTAGACTGTTGTGCTCTGTCATGGTTAAATCCATTTCTTTTGCTTGGGATCGAGCTTTTACCTCTTCCTCGCTGGTTTTGTTTTCTGGCCAGCTTTTCCTCTTCTTTCAGTGAAAACTGATAAGCATCTTCCATAATCCTTACTGACATCATGATAAGATCATCTTGGATCTCATATCTCAATCCATTTATATATCTGGCGACTCTTTCTTCGTCTCTCTCCCTTTGTCCAGTTCTGATGTTCAACCGGTAGAACTCCTCGGTGTACTCCTTGATTGTCATCCCTTTCTATCTCAGGTTTTGTAGCTTCCTGAAAAGATTGATCTGGTAGTCTTTGGGTATGAACTTAGCCTTCAGTTTGGCTACCATACTGTCCCAACTCTTAATCCTCTGTTTTACTTTACTTCTCCTCTCAACCTGCGGTTCGTCCCACCATAGTGTTGCATGCCCTTTTAGCCTGGTGACTGCCTGCTTCACATTATTTTCCTCATCAAAATATTCATAGTCAAAGTGTTTGTCCATGGACCTTATCCAGTCCAACAGTTCTTCAACATCTAGATTTCCCTCATACATGGGGACCTCTATCTTAGCTCTGCCTCCCAATCTGGAAACTACTCTCAACAAATGTTATTTTGCAACATCCTCTCCTGCAGCTTCTTCAACCTCAAGCTCTTCACTTTCTGCATCACTGACATCCCCAACATCAGGTGCTCTTCTCTATGCTTCTTCCATTGCTTCCATTCGGGCACGAACCTCTCGCATTTCCATTTCTACAACACCGTTGGCTAAAGGCGGATCTCGTCTTCTTGGTGGCATTATGTTGACTATCTATCACACACAGAGTACAGCTCCAAGTTTTCTGTCTCTTTGTTTTTGCTCCTTCGTTTGAAATATACAGAACAAAAATGGGCTTTGATACCACCTGATGCAGACCCCCTATCCCTCCTAAGGGATGCGCAACCTCCCGGTCAGGATCTTCTGATTCTGGAGCTAAAATGGCTCTTCTGGTTCCGAACTGGAACCCTTCGGACAATTACACAGGTCCCTTACAAATGCTCGGTTGGATTTTTCAGGCGCTAAGCGTGAGCTCCCACAACGCCCGACCAAGGGTTGTGACCAAGTGTCAGGATGAAAAGGCGCTTATCAGGGACTGGGACTTCCCGAGTCAAGTGTTCCGTCTTCTGGTCTCTCGAACCTCCGGTAGCCGAAATGCCAAAATTGTCGGTGCTCACTCCTTCGGGATTTCGCGTTTCGCGAAATCTGTATGCAAGGGATATCCTTGCACCTTAGGGTCTTCGATCATCGATAAGCCGAAATACTCGGCGCCTATTCTTTCAGGATTTCACGTTTCGCGAAATCAGGATGCGCGAGATGTCCTTGCTCCTTAGAACCTTCGATTGCCGAAAAGTCGGCACCTCTCGATTTCAGAATTTTGCATTTCCTGAAATTAGGATACAAAGAGTATCCCTGCTCCTTGGAGTCTTTGGTCATTGAAAAAATGAAATTCCCAACGCCTATTAATTTCGGGATTTTGCGTTTCACGAAATTAGGGTACGAAGGGTATCCCTGCTCCTTGGAGTATCCATTCGCCGAAAAGTCGAAATGTCCAAATGTCAAAATGCCGAAATGCCTTGGCATTCAATCAATGACTCAGAATAATCCCGGTGATCGATGGCTCACGTCGAATCGCGATTTCGCTATTTCGCGATTCGAGGTTCTCAGGGACAGAACCTCTGTCTTTGCGACTCCCAGTACCCGAAGTCCTGAAATGGACCAACAGTCAAGATTGTCCTATGATTGACGGCTCTGATTGAATCACGACTTCATGATTTCGCGATTCGAGGTTTTGAAGGAAAAGAGCCTCGGTCCTTCCACCTCCTGGTACCTGAAGTCCTGAAATGAACATCGAGAAACTCTCGCCGCTAACCTCCTTAGAGATCTACCTGATCCGACAGTATGAGAGGTTTCGGTGTTCCTCCTTGAGGAATCTCCACCGTCCGTTTGGATTTTCGAACTCTCCTCCTAGATCTATGCAGGGTGAAATCCTATGCTCCTTCCTTCAATCAGACGGCCTATGAGGATTTCCACCTCGATCCAACGTTCGACGACATTCTTCCTCCTGATATTTTACTCGATTTCGACTTAGGATATTTCTAAGTCTGCGAAGACTCGGTCTTCGCTCCTTCCAGGGAAGGGGCTCCTGGATCCCGATAACACTTTCCGAAGTGTTATTCCTCTTGAGATTTGTCTGGTTCAGATTCCGGCTCCCACGCACTCCTTGCGTCTGAGGGAGTTCGATATATTAGATTCACAGCGTTTTCTCTCTGGCTCGATGCATTCCAGAAACAATTGAAACTGCTAAAATCTCACAGTTCCATTCACTTGTTTATAAAACATAAAACAAAAAGAAAATACACACAGTCCAAGATCAACACATTTGGATCAATTTTCAATTCTGTTATATTCACAAGTGCCCAATGTCTACAGATTACATTCAAAATTATAGTAACTCAAAAAACATTTTTCTCCTGCTAACTCACAGTTCTCTCTTACAACTAATTTTTCTTTGTATTCCAGCTCTCTCTAACTGGGTGTGTCAACTTCTACATAACTCAAAGATGTTTCTAGGGTTTTCCCTAGCTACTTTCCTACTCTAAGATTCCTCCTACACTATCTAAGTTCAGATGCATTCCAGAGCCAAAGTGGAAATTTATGTTATGTTTACAATTTTCAAAACATGCCTCAAAGGGTAAAATTCGACAATGGTTCAAGCGTGCCTCCAAAGGTGAATTTCGGCGCTAAGTGAAGGAGGATTTCAAAAAATCGGCTGCAACCGTCAACGTTGAATTTATAAAAGAACTCACACGTGTTGAGTGGTCTTGCCTCTATGCGCTTGCCAATGATGCTCCTGCATTAGTTGCTAACCAAAAATTAAGACAAAACAAGCCTTAATGCATCTTATAAGTTAAGGAAAAGGAAAAAGAGTAAATCGAGTTTGAGGCAAGGGTATATTTCTCACTATCAAGGTTAAAACCAAAATTTATATATGCTCAATCAACTAAAATAACCAACTAAACTTCCACATTGAAGAAAACAACTTTATACAACCTCACCATAAACTAATCATAACTTAATGAAAATCGCACAATTTTGTTGACCTAGAATTTGTAAATATTTCTAGGAAATTTTCCTTCAAAACAAAACCATCAGGTTTTTTCACAAAGCTACAATATAGCAAACTTTAAAATCCAACAACAAGCTTTGCAATAATAGCATGAGATTATTTCCAGAAAAATGCAACTTAAAATAATAACCAAAGGCAATGAACAATCACATGACAAATCAATTACTTCATAACCATATAGTCCTTGGAAAAATCAATCCCACATAACAATATTTATTACCAAATAATTTCCAAACTCAACCTAAAAAAAAGATTGCAATGAACATATATAAATAAACACAAGGATTCACAAGACTGCATCTAAATATATAACTGAAGAAAAACAAGTTTCCAAATAAATTGATTAGTACTGAGTGAGTGGTGAAAACAATCTCAAATTTCTCTAAGTCTAGGACAAGCACAAATGATGGACTAGGCAACATCTCATAAATGAAGTTCAAATTTCTCTAAGTCTAGGACAAGAACAATTTTAGACATACAAATGAAAGAAACCGATAGACTCCAGGTTGAGGTAAAGTAGGATTGTAAATAGGCCCATACTACAGTCATCACAAAAATCCAACCAATCAGCCAAAATTACAAATTAACAAGTTGGTCGCAACAAGTGAAATCATGGAATCAAAGAGGTAGGCTTGGACACTAAAGTAGATAATCATATTTGTTGGGCCTTGTTTTTTATTCGTCTTCCCTAATTAGATCAAATGAGTACTAACTCCAAGGATTGGACAACATCCCCCTCCAAGACATAATATAATTCTCTCATGAAAACAAAAAATCCATGGTTTAAATAGTGCAACAAAATAAATAGTTCAGGCCTCAAGAGGAACCAACATACATATAAGAAGAAATGATCCTCTTGTTAGATCTAATTTTAGAGATATCCAGTCGAACCTATGAATCTTTTGAGAGAATGTACCACAAAAACAACATACCTATCAACAGAAACATGCCCTATCTTTGATGGAAGTTTAGAGAAATCCAATCGAACCTGCGAATCTCTTTCAAGAATTTACCACAAAAAACTGAGACTTAATTCCAAATATTTCTTTACATTGGCCATATTTTGGTGCAAAATTAGTCAAACCAACGACATCAATCAACATTTGGTGGAATTTGAGAAATAATTTCATGAGATCTTTGAGAAAAAATTGAAAAACTGAGAGGAGAGTTTCCAATTCAATGAAATTCACACCAATTTTTTAAACAATGGACAAGGAACTAGATTTGAGAGGGGGGCCTTAATATTGAATCACATTTTCTCCTTGGCGAAGGAGGAATTTGAAAAACAAATGCATGAGATATTTGAGGAAAAATTGAAAACCTGAGAGGAGGTTTTCCAATTCAATGCCATCCACGCCCATGTTTGTCAACAAAGGTTGAGGATCCAAAATTTAGAGGAGGCCCTTCAGATTCAATCACATTCACCCCTTTGCCAAGGCAGAATTTGAAAAACAAATGTATGAGATATTTAAGGAAAACTTGAAAACATGGCAGGACGGTTTCCAATTCAATGGAATTCACACCCATTTTTGTCAACAATGGTTGAGGAAAGAGAATTGAGAGGAATCCCTTCGAATTCAATCACATTCACCACTTGGCAATGGTTGATGAATGAGTTTTAGTGATTTTTTTTTTTTTAATTATATAATTTGTATTCTACAAATTTATTTTAATCCTATATAATTTTGAGTATGTGTAATTTTATATATTGTTTTTTAATAATATTTATTAACATTTTCGAGAAATCCAAGTTGGTCAAGTAACATTTAAGATGGTATAGTGTATTTAATATTCTTTCCTTATTTTGGGGAAAAAACTACAACGAACATGTAGATCATAAATTGATTTAATATAAAATATATATTTAAGTTAGCCTCGATAAAAGTAAAATAACCATGGGAAGCTTTGCTAAAAGTGTAATGTTAAAAAATAATATTAAAAAATTGTCTAGATGACATTATTTTATTAATTTCTTGATTTTTCCTTATGCAGACACTTCTGAGTTGAAAATTTCTCTAATGTAGGTGCGAGAGAGAGAGAGATGGGGGGTATAGAGGGAGGGAGGGAGAGAGGGGTAGAGGGAGGGGGTGGAGGGGATGGAGGAATTGGGAGAGGAGGTGAATGGAGAGGAAAGGTGGATGGATATGGGTGGCAAAGAGGGAGGAGTAAGAAGAGGGGGAGGTAGGTAAGACAAGCGGATATGAGTATGAGGGTATAGTGCAAGAGAGGTTAAGGAAAATGAGGTATAAGTTAATATATTTGATTGAATGATAGATATAAATGCAATGACAGATTGCATTTTTTGTTGTGAGTTTGTACATATTATTATATTTTATTAAAAAATAGATATGAATACAATGGCTAATACCATTGTTTGTATAGACGAGGTTGGAAACTATACTAATAATTGATTAGGCCACACATATGAGTTGTATTTAGATAGAATAGAGGTAGGTATGAGGGGGTGGGGTGAGGGACAAAGGGGGAGGATGTGAGATAAGGTGAAGGGTAGATGGGTAGGAGAGAGAGGGGGAGAAAACAAGAGAGACAAGGAAACAAATAGAAAAGAGGAATAAGAGTGCACACACGTTCCAAGAATGTGTGCATGTTATTAGAGTGTGTGCACGTTCTTAGGAACATGTTCTCATTAGTTTTATTTCATTTTTTTGGAGGGTAGGCATGACAACTCTAGCATATGTGTATGTTGAGTTGGTTTCTTCGGATTTAGATTCACGATGAAAAACCTAGTGGTTTTGTCTACAAATACATAAAAACCCTCATTTTTAACATAGTTAACGACTTAACGAGAACTATGACCTCAAAACGAGACCTCTAGCCATAAACACCCATATTTTTGTATAAAAAAACATGAAAATCAACCCCCGAATCAAAAAGTGGTGCTACTAGTAGCACCATTTTTTCTAATGTTTGTTAAAATTACAACATTTTTCAAGCATCACCTTAAAACTCAAATAGTTGCTTAGAAAAAACATAAAATCAACACCTAAATAAATAAGTGACGGTAACTAAAGCAAAAAGTTTGTTTTAAAACATTAAAATTATGGTTGATTATGACCTAATGAAACTATGGCTTTGACAATAGATCACTTTAAAATTTATTTACTAACTTTTTTTTTAAATTTACAATAAAAAATAGATAAATAAAAATGAGAAAATCTTCAATTTTTTTTTATTAAACTAAGAAAAAAAAAAACATTTAAAAAATATA
>SNQJ01S0004925.1:185958-209326 GCA_010110895.2 Picea sitchensis | reverse complement strand
TTCAGATATATTTTCCCCTGGATGGGGTGCTACCAGGTACAAATCATGGATAGTTCACAGGGAGGCCACCTGGCCAGACGACCAACCATTTGGCACTTGATCAGACTCACCCCCCCCTGGTACATCACCTCATGGTTTTAACGTAGCCTCTGTCACCCTCTAGACCACATTTGCAACCAGTCTGTCGCACAATCTGGAAGTTCTGTGGCATGAGAAAATTCATGGCATCGTGCAGGTTGCCTCAACAATCACATCCTCTTCTCAGTTATGGTGCCCCTACAACCAAGCATGGGCGTGTTCTTCCTCACTCACTCCTCCACATTGTCCTTCACCAGCCGTCCCTGGTTCCAATTCTCCTCCTTCCCTTCTCGAGAGCTCTACACTCGGCCTTACGGAACTCGGGCTAGCGCCTCACCCTTCTGCTTCTCCCCTACATTATCCATCCCAGGCTGATGACAGGCTTCGCCATGCCCCGTCTGAGAGGTAAATCCAGGAGAGGAGCAACCTGGTATGCAACCAGGGGAAAGGAGGTGCCCACTCCCGTTCCTCCACCTAAAAACGAAGCTATCCTAGTCTTGGCTCCTATCTTAGCTCCCACTTCTGCAAAACCTCTTCAAGAGGCCACCCCGGACCTTTAACCACTCTCAAACCCCTTCGATTTTCGAGTAGAATGGTTTGACACCCTTGGTAATTCAAAGGGATACATGCCTTCCCCCCCCCCGCTCCTCTTCTTCCACCTCCTCCACCCTCTCCTTCTCGCCACCAGGTTGACGTTACCTCCGCTCCCACACCCCTTCCATCCTCCTCTTCTGACTCACCGCTTTCCCCCCCGCTCTTCTCTGTCTGCGACAAGTGTGATGACAAAGAAGCGATCATGGCTTCCCTGCACAACCTCACCAGGGGACATGAGGAAGTCAAGTATGCACTTATGGAACTCCAAAAGAAGGATTTTGAATGATGGAGTCGGGTGGACATTCTGATGTCCTTTCTATAGGACTTCCGGCAAGCAATTGCGGATTGGGACACAGGCAAATCGAAGAAGACCCGGGCCTTTGTGGGACCAACTCTCGATCGAGGTTTTTAGTGTTTTCTTGTTTCAGGTTTTTAGCTTATGTTTCTTTCTAGCTATCCATGGAAAAATAACCTGTTTTGTTTAATTTACCTCTTAGCACTTCGACCTGTGCGACATCGTAGTTTTTTTTGCATGTCTCACTATAGTATTTTGGACATGTGGCACTCTGATTTTGGGACAAGTGGCAGCAGTGGTTTCCCAGATGGGCATTGTTGCCATGCATGCCTAGACTCCACATAAAGTATGTAATTTTTCCAAGAAGGCTCTAATACAAATACTAATTTACAAAAAAAAAAATTACATATATTTTTAATTTCAATTCCTTTTTTTTATGTGTTTTTTAGTTTTTTATTTTTCTTAGAAAATAAAATTCGGGTTAGAGATTTTAAAAACTAACTTGTGAAGTTTTGTTTTGTCCAATTTCTTTATTTTTTAATGTAAATTTAAAAAATAAAAAATAAAAATCTAAGCAATGGTTTAGTAGTTGATTTTTAGTTGTTTATCAACGATGGTATCAGTTGTCGAGGGAAATGTTTTAATTAAGTTATAATTTCAACTCTAAAAAAAAAAGCAATGCTACTCGTAGCAACACTTTTTTATTCAAGGACCACTTTTTGATTTAGGGGTAAAAATTGTCTCTCAAAAAATGAGAACTCTAGAGAGTTCTCGTTAAGTTGGTAACTATGCTTTTTATGACTACCTCTCTATATCTCTATTTTTGACATTATTTTTTTGTAGGCTACACAAATCCATTTTCATTGAAACTCCACACATATAGATTCCACTATGTAGATTCCAAATATATAATTTTTTTAAGAAAATAATATTCTTTACTATTTTTAATCTATTTTGTCTTGACAATATTAGAAGCCTGAAATACATACCTCTTTTATTTATATTTTTCTAGTAGAAAATTCGCACAAAATTATAATAGATAATAATTTTAATTACATCATCAAGGATCCTTGATTAATAATGGTTGATCCATCCAGTCGCACTTTGACCCACATAAAACTTATCAAAATAAACTGTTTACAAAGATCTAAACAAAATCATTTCTAAATATGAAGTACCTTAATAAACAAGGTAACCTCACACTAGTCTGTTAATATGTAGAATATTAACCTCGAAACATCAGGAAAAACTTTCAAAAAACAATCCAAAGGATATTGTCCAGTACTAACAAAAAACAAGAGAAACCTTGAAGTTAAAACATATCAACATGGAGAGTTGGTCCCGCAATCTCTCCATCCCAAGTGAAGTATGATATTCTTCCTTTTGTCGCTGAGAGAGCTTTCTTTGACAAATGATCTGCCTCCTCATTTGATTCCCTGAAAATGTGTTGAAAGCTAATTCCTTTGAAAGTGATAACCATGTCCATAAGTCTTTGTTTCCACTCTTCAATATTGATGTCTTGGAGTTTTCCTTTATGATTTATCCCTTCAATAATCACTTTTGAGTCCCCTAGGACTTGAATATAATGGAAGTCCAAGAGTTTTGCAATGGTGAGAGTGGCCCATGCTCCTAATAACTTTTCTTTTGTATTTGTTCCAGATCCACCATTGAAATACCATCTATAAACCTTGGAATTGAACCATTTAATGGTTCCCCGTATGCCACAAATTGAACCCCCATCAATGGATTGTCCATCAAAATAAGCCAAAGATTAACCACTAATCCGCAAGATCAGATTCTGCCTTAGCTTATGAAAATTTAGAACTGGTGTGTTTTTGTTGAGATCTCCTACCACTTTGAACACAACTTCCTAGACCAAGGGTGATCTACCATCAAAGAGAGATTTGTTGTGTTCTTTCCATATGTACCAGCAATTCAGAACCTACATTATTTTTGATAAATGATTATTCAATGTCCATGAGTTCATACAATCCATAAGTCACAAGCCAACCCATTTGAATTTTATATTAAGTATGTGTGCACATTTCACCTAGACTGATTTAGAAAAAGTACACTCAATGAATAATTGGGAATTTTCTTTTGCATTTTGTTTACAGAGAGTGCACAAAATCGGTCCTACCCAGCCTTTCAATTGTAAAATGTCCCAAGTTAATATCATGTTATGTACAACTAACAAAAAAAAACAATATTACCTTTAATTACATCTTCCATTTCCATAATTGAACTCGCCAGCCTTGATAAACCAGGAGCATCTATGTAGATAAAATGGTATCATAAACTTTTTTTACAGTTAAGTTGCCAGGTGTGTCACCACCCGTCCAAAACAGGGCATCTTCTAAATTTGAATGGAGAGTGACCCCGACTTTGTTTAATTTTGCAATATAGCTTTCCCATTTTGAATAATGAAACCCTGTCATCTCCAAGTCCACGCCGCTCTTCCATATCTTAGCCAAGGTAATAGGATCCCTAGCCACCGATTCTTGTGCTAGGACCACCTCTTTTATTTATGCTATAACTTTTTATCAACTTAGCCATTTTTAAAATAAGTTATACACTGCACTAAAAGAGACCAAGATCTATAATCTAAAAAAAAATTGTTTGATAATGTTAAGACCATCATAGCCTACAATAACATAAATCCTTATAATTTCAAAGAGATACTCACTTTAATAATTTAAAAAAAAAACTATAAAATTAATAATATAAATTTTGAAAAATACATTGCACTAGAACAATGGGTTCTCTACAACTATAAAAATGTTTTTAAGGAAATTACATCATTAAATTACTCAACACCTACACTAACAGAGACATATACCTTATATGTTTCTTGAAAAATAACATACCATCGTTATAAAAACTCAAATTTCACATAGTTATTCACAATTTCTATAAATAAAAATTATATTCCAAAACCTAATTCAATTTCATAAATTTCATCTTTTTACACCATATTAAAATTCATTGTAAAAGTACCATGAATAATCCCTCCAAGTTAACATATTGTTGTTTTTCCATGTTTGCATTGCCACTAATGCATCATGAGACCATCATTAGCTTGCACCCACCCAAATGACTTGTACAAGAGAAAGGGAATGATTTTGAAGAATCATATCATTCATAGTAAACTACATTTCATAACATACTTCCATGGGAAGGGCCTTGTTTTTGGTATCTTCTATGTTTTCCATCCAATTTTTTAGGGGTTCATCAATTGAATTACCTTCTCATTCACCACAACCCTTTGATAACAATTTCACTATGTTCTACACTTACTTGGAGAAGCGACAACCTACTAGAAAATGGTATATGACCTCATTGTTATTCCTACATGGATGTCAAATACTAGGTCTAGGCCATGAATGCTTAATCAAAACATCCCAAGTGAGAGCTTTATTGGAAACATTCAACCATATAAAGAGCCTAGTTTTTAAAGGATATTTAATAATATAGATCTTTGAACACCAACACTTAACTGCATCCTCCAACTTTCACCTACAAGGATCTTGCACTAGACTAAGTTGTCATCCTCAAAGTCAATTTTGACACCGTTTATGGACATGGTATATAAACATCTACTCCATTCTAAAGATTGATCATAGTTATTCCCTAACTTAGTTGTATATTTCCAAACTTATCTCATATATGGAAATATTAGGAGAATGAACATTCACTAATGTGAATATGTATATATATATTTTTAAGAGGGACCATAAGTTCATGATACAATATATATGATCCTCCACATCTAATCCATGGATATATGTCAATGCAAACATTATAACTATTTCATATTTTCCATGTCAACCAATTTCCCACAAGAGGGAAGGAGAGTACCATTGCTTTCTATATAATTGATGCTTTCTAAATTTTCTTATTATGATATATAATCTATTATTCCAATGAAAGATGATCCACATTATTTTTTATATGATCCAATGTCTTAAATATGATAAAAATTCAATGATTACAATCCAGTTCTAGAGGAAAACGTCCTTTTATAATATATCCAATTCATAATACAATATGATATGAGATAATATCATCCTAAGACCAAGTCTCATTATTATATATATATGATACAAAGGGTACAATTGTAATGAAAGGGTGCAATGAAGGGTTATATCCTACATACACATATAACACTAGAAATGTAATAATTCAATATCTGGAGATTAATAAGGGGTTTTATACATCACATGGAGCTTTGTCTAGGTATTAACATGCCCCTCCCCCCTTCAAACAAGTGTTGTCCTCAACACTTGACAATCATGATTGTGTCTACATGAAGAAATAATCCTCCCATGTTTTCTCTTCCACTGGTAGGTTCTTCCATTTGATGGGGTACTCAGTAATTATTCAATTTCACATATTCTTAATCTATATTTCAAGGATTGTTTCTAGTTCTAGTATCATTTTCCATTCTCTATTAATTTATGATAAAATGGTTTGCACAGGAATCTTGTCACTGATTATCTTCTTTAATTAAGAAACATAGAAAACTAGATTTATACTTCCTAGTCGCAGATGAATAGCATGTTCACGATATTGAGCAGGTGAAAGACCCTTAGGAATCTCTCCAAATACCTTGGAATGATTGTTGATAACTTTTGGAGATCCATTGGAGTAGAGGCTATATATTTTTGAACATCTAGTGAGCAAAAATGTGCAATTACAACATCATGTCCCTTTTTGAGTAATTATTTCATGGTGTTAGAGATTATCACTTTAGAAGGTTTCCCTTGGATACCTCTAAGCTCAGTTTCCTTTCCTTCTGAGGAAAATATCATGAAAAGAGATTGAAAAATTAAGGGCCATTGTTCCCAATGATTGTAATTATTGGACTCCTAAGGTAACATTAGCACCACCCATTTTGATGGAAATCATGGGATTGTCCAATAAATACTCCCCCATATTGAGCTTAATACTATGGAACTTCCTAGAACAATTTATGGTACCTCCATCTACAATCATTACTTGAAACTCCGGTGCTGGATATATAAATAAATTGAGATCTTTTACTAATTTGTAATTGATGAAATTTTGGGTACTACCAAAATCAATCAACAATGTTACCTTTTCCTTTTTGATATATCCTTCTATATTGAGGGTTTTTGGAGTACTAGTATAGACCAATGCATGACAAGATATCATTGGAGTAGTATCTTCTAGCTCTAGATATTTAGACGGTTCCAATTGTTGATCTTGTTCCTCTTCATTGTCTATGTAGAATACTTTCTTCTCATTGCATTTGTGTTCCTTTCTATACTTGTTGTCACATTTGAAATATAGTCCACTTTCTATTATTTCATCCATTTGTTTCTTGGTATTAATCTTTTTGGTTGAGGTATTCTTGTCTTATGAACTCCACAATGATCTCTACTTCTTGTGTCGTTTCAATGGTAGACTTATGTGTAGCATTATTCTTTGCTTGAATATGATGAGAAGATTTCATAGCTTCCATAATATTTTCAAGATGTCTTAATAAAATCTCATGTTTAATGTCTTGTTTTAATCCACCCATGTAATCTTCCAACAAATGATCATCACTTATGTTATCCACCCTTGTGGCCAATAATACCTAGAATTTTGAATTGTAATCTTCAATATCACCTAAGTGTTTGATTATTTTCAACTGACTGAAGTAGTCATGTTCCCAAAATTTCCCTATTGTTCTTCTAAGTATATTGTAAATAGACCCCAAGTATAATGATAAAGGGGGGGCTTCCTTTTAACTACCCATTGATACCATTCATATGGTTTTATATTAAAGTTCAAAGTTGCTATGTGAATCCTTTTCTTATCATCCAAAATATTATGCATCTCAAAATATTTCTCTATTTGGTTCACCCAGGTAAATATCTTTGTACCATCAAACTTATTTAATTTAATCTTGGAAAAGTTGAATTTAGGACCCCCACCATAATTAACTCCACTTTTACAGTTAAATCCACTTGAAAATTGCTTATTATCGATAGGTTGTTCAGCCTAAATACTACCTTTATTTTCACAAGTTCCTTTCATTTTGATATCTCCTTTAGGGAGTCACTCATCTAAAGACTGAAACATCACACAAGACATGGAATTTTGCAATTCCTTCATGGATTTTTTTATTTCTTCTTTATTTTCATCCATCTTTTTCATGCCATTATTATTTTCTTCTAGCTTGTTTTCCATTTCATAAATCTTATTTTCCATTTCATCCATATTCTTTTCCATTTATTGAATTTTTCTTTGTGGTTTTACCAAGTTATTACTTTTTATTGACATGGCATTCAAATCATTAAGTTGTTCTTCCAATTTTGAAAGCATGTTATGTATCTCATCATTTTCTTCATGAGTTATAGATGAGATTTCTAGAGTTTTAATGTGTTTACATATTTTTTGGAGCCATGTGGAAAAAAATAATAATAGTCTTCTTTTTTGTATTTATCACAAATTTTGAATCACCAAAAATAGATCTTCCAATAAAACGTTATGCCAATTGTAAGTTATATATCATTCAAACCCTTAATTTGGAGTCCATCCTCCTAGCCAACCTTCCTTATGATGTATTTCTAATTTTTTTCCCCTTATGAGTCTCAAATGTTTGCCTGTAGTACTCTAAAGTGTCTTCTCTACAATGCCATGGGTCTCACCAAAATTGGATGTGCCCACTAAAAGTTAGGATATCTTTCCAAAACCTTGTTGACTTTTGTCCTTTCTAGGAGAGAGAGCTTGCACATAATTCCACGTGTCCAATATTTAATACTTGATTCTAAAATTTCTATCAAAAATACTATTGAATATCCTATTTCAAATGCAACAGGTCTCACATAATTTGGATCCTCTCTGAATAAGATACAAAGGTTTTACCTAGAACACCTCTTTGAGACTATTTATAGGACTAGTCAATAAAGTCTATCTTACACAGGGTATATCTCCGAACGTATAATGACCCATAATCTGAAATGTTAACCACAGGTACATTGATATGTATTCTAAATAAAATTTGAATTTCACTATTTGAAGCATCCTACAAAAAAAACTATAGTGAAAATTCCAAGATGATGTGCTTGAAGGAGGAAAACCCTAGGACTGATGCTCTAATACCAAATATTATTATCCATTGCCTTAAAGATGATAAAAATCAATGATTAAATTCCACTTCAAGGGGGAAACCTTCTTTTACAATATATCCAATTCAAAATACAATACAATATGAGATGAGATAATATGATCCTAGGACCAAGTCTCCTTGTTATATATATATATATATATGAGACAAAGTGTAAAATTTTAATGAAAGGGTGCAATGAAGGGTTCTAGAAAGAATAAAAATATAATACTATGTAACGTCCCCAACCACCCAAGCCGCGAAATGCCACTACCATTCTTCTCTATTACCAACTGTAACATACCCAGTCTCCAACAGGATGACATGCCACACCAAGAACACACCTCTTGGTTGATTTGGAGAATCTTATAACACTTAGTTAATAAAGAAGCATGAAATACATACATGAAATGATCAAGATTCATACTACAACATAAAATACATGCACAATGTACCATGCATAACATTGACTAGCAAGGATGCATATTATAACTACAAATATCAGATATAATAATTTAATACGCAATGAAAATAAATACATAAGAAAGGAAACCATAACAGAGAGCACTTATCTTTTATAAAAGAAAACACCAACTAGCTGCAGAACATGGACATTCCACCCAACGGTAGACATTGTTGTTAAAAGTTTCAACAACAGTGTCACCCCCGAGCTAGGGATATGAAACCACAAGGATGATTCCATAGTGTTACTTGGATTCCCAAAACAATCGACATTGAAGCTCTCACAGGATTCTCGAGCACTCACAACAATCCAAGTACCCAACTCTCTTCTACCCAACCTACACCACCCAAGAGAATAGACCTCTACCCTTCTCTGCCACGCAGTCCCTCAGGAAGTCCCTCTCCATCCAAGTATCTTCTGCATCTAGTCCATAATCTTCGTGATAGGGCTGTCAAGATTCACAGATGTGATAAAATATGATCACAGGCCAAGCATCTTCGACATGCAGGCCACAGATCATGGTTGGAATACACCACCAATCTCTACAACCAACAAAACCATGGATTCTATTCAACAATTTGTCTTCTTTTCCCAAGCCAAGGCACCAAAGATGAGGAAATATGAGTGAGTGAAGGAATGGATGGAGTGCAGACTCCACGAGAGAGGATGAACAATGAACAAAATGGGTGAATGAACACGTGATTTGACCAACAAAAACACCAGAATGGGTACGAGAATGAGAGTATTTTCCAATGGGAGAACGAACCCCTTCCACAGACCAAGGATACGTTTTTGTAATTCGTGGGGGTCAATAACCTCTTGTCCTTCCCCCAATAACTCACTTAATTGATTTTCCCTCCATTACACAAAATGGGTAATATAAAATATATAATAACTTATCCCCTCAATCCCCCCTCTGTTGTGGAATCATAACCCCCTATAACTCTAGTCCATGTCCGTCTAGTAGCCAACAATGTATTTATTATTAATAATGATCAAAACATTACATTTATTAGACACATTGGCCTTTTAATAATTGTTTGGGCACTCTAGCCTCTCAACAATGTAACAATACATTATTTAATATGGGGTATTAAAACCCGTGTTACATCCCCTCCCCTTATTTTGGCACTGTCCTCAGTGCATATACAAAACATAAATCAAAATTCCAAAATTTATTCAAACAATTGTAGGTACTTTGCTCGCAAGTAGCATCTTCAGGACCATAGAAGGTCCACTAAACTTTTACCAACAATATAACTCGAATCCAGAGCCTTTTGACTTTTCTGTCCAGTATTCACACTGGCTGGACCTTAAAGTCTCTCTCTGTCTCTACCTAAATCAGATTCCAATCAAAAACATGGTTATGATCATGTACACATTTCGTTAGAAAAGAGACATGAAATACATTATGCACTTTCATGGAAAAAGGCAATGCAAGAATGTATGCAACTAGCCCTATTCTGTCGAATATCTTAAATGGATCATAGTACATGGCTGTCAACTTTGTACAACTAATCAACTTCAAAGATCTCTTCTTGGGATTTACTTTCAACAACACATGCTATCATACTCTAAATTTTCTTGATGTCCTATTTTTATCAGCATAAACCTTCTGTCTATCTTGAGCTGTCTTTAAATTCTTCTTAATCTTAACCATCTCGTCTTCCATTTCCTTGAGCAATTCTTGCCCAAGTACCACTCTATCTACTGGGTTGCTCCATATTACTGGAGTACTGGACTTTCTAAGATACAAGGCTTTAAATGGGCTCATCTTCAATGAATATTGATACCGATTATTATAGGCAAACTCAACCAAGTGCAGGTAATCTTCCCAGTTAGATGGATTATCCATCACATACATTCTTAACATGTCTTCAATTACTCGGTTGACCCTCTTTGTCTGTCCAATTGATTGTGGATGGTATGTTGTGATAAATTTTAGATTTGTACCAAATACTTTGAATAATCCTTTACAAAAATTTGAAGTAAACTTAGTGTCTCTATCTAAGACAATCGTCCTAGGTATCCCATGCAACCTAGCAATTTCCTTCATGTAAATTTCTGCAATATTAGTTGTTGTATGAGTTTTTTTTACAGGAACAAAATGAGTATCCTTTTCCAATTTATCAACCACTACCATGATTGAATCGTGTTGCCTTTCTCTCCTAGGTAATTTAGTTATAAATTCAATGGTTATCACTTCCCATTTCTTCTCTAGAATTGGTAATGGTTGTAGCAAACCTGTTGGGTCTCTATGCTCATCCTTCACTCGTTGACATTGCATACATGTGGTGATGTAATCATAAACATGCTTTTTCATTCCTAGCCAAAAGAATTGTCTTCTTACTGTTGTAGTTGTTTTCTGGTAACTAGGATGTCCAACATATGGAACATTATGCATTTTCTTTAATACCAAATTCCTAAGTTCTCTGGAACTAGGAACATAAATTCTATTTTTATGCATAAGTAGTCCATCTTCCTTTATATCATACTCTTTCACTTTCTATTGTACATCTCCTCACTGTAAGATTTCCTTTACCTACAGGTAATGTTGATCTATAACAACAACATCTAAAAGTATGCTCTTCAAGTCTGATTGATGCATACTAACAGTTGTAGCATGCACGGGATACACTCTTCTAGTAAGTGCATCAACAACTTTATTTTATTTTCCTTTTATATGCTTGATATCAAAGTCGTATTCACTTAAGAATTCAAGCCATCTTGTTTTCCTGGCATTCAAAGTTGGCTACTAAAAAAGATACTTTAGACCACTATGGTATGTTCTTAATTCAAATATCTTTCCCATGAGATAATTCCTCCACATCTTCAATGCATGAACAATGGTAGCAAGCTCCAAGTCATGTGTGGCATATTTACTCTCATTCTCTTTAAGATTTCTAGACTCATAACAAATGACATGCCCATTTTGAGTGAGGACTTGACCAAGTCCTTTTTTGCACACATCTGTGCATACCAAAAAATTCTCATTTGGGTCAACAATCTTCAAAATAGGTACACTAGTAAGTAATTCCTTCAGTGAATCTAAATTTTCCCACACTTAGGTGTCCATTCAAATTTAATTCCCTTATTTTTCAAAGTAGTGATGGGATGCAAAATCTTAGAGAACCCTGCTATAAACCTTATGTAGTAACCAACTAACCCCATAAAATATCTGACTTCTGAAACATTCCTGGTTGTTGGCCATCCTCTAATGGCTTCAATCTTCTTAGGGTCTACTGCTATACCTTGTTATGAAATAATGTGCCCCAAGTAATGGATTTGTTCTTGATAAAAAGAACACTTACTCAATTTGGTATACAACTCATGTTCTCTCATCACTTGAAGTACCATTAGTAGGCAATGTTCATGCTCTTCCTCTGACTTAGAATAGATAAGTATGTCATCCAGAAATACTATGACACAATTATCCAAGTAATTTTTGAATATGCGATTCATTAGGCACATACATATATATGGTGCATTAGACAATCCAAATGGCACCACTACAAACTCATTATGACCATACATGGTTCTAAAGTATGTCTTATGGATGTATTATTCCTGGATTCTTACTTGATGGTATCCTGATCTCAAGTCTATCTTTGAAAATATATTTTCTCCTCTTAGTTGATCAAAGAGGTCATCAATTCTAGGTAGAGGATACTTGTTCTTTATAGTAGACATGCTTAGTTGTCTAAATTAAATACACAACCTCAAGGTTCCATCTTTATTTTTGACAAAGAGTATTGGTGCTCCCCAAGGTGAAACACTTGGGTGTATGTAACCTTTATTCAACAATTCCTCCAACTACATTTGTAATTATTTTAACTCTAGTGTGTTCATTTTGTAAGGTGTTTTTGACACCTGGGCAACTCCTGGGACTAGATCAATAGATAAATCTATTTCCCTTTTTGGTGGCAACCCTGGTATTTCTTGGAATACATCCTCAAATTCTTGTAGTATCGAGAAATCTTCAAGGCTTGGCCCCTTTGTCTTTTTTGGATCCTCCACATGGGCTGCATACAATTGACACCATTTTCTTAAACATATCTTTAGCTGTAAGGCTGAAATATCCCTTATAGATATGGGTCTTGGAACTCCCTTCACAGTGCTTTGTTTTCCATCTCCATCAAGACCTGTAAATGTCTTACTATGACAATCTAGGACAACATGATGCTTGTCCAACCAATCCATTCCAATTATAATATCATAAGACCCCAATGGTATGATATTTAGGTCAACACTAGTGTTCACACCATTAAGACTTATGGAACAACTTATGACCATATCATGGATTCGCCTTTCGGTTCCAGTGGCTAGTTGAACCAAACTTGATTTCCCAAGCTTACTTTTCTCCAAATGTAATCTATCCACTATTTTAAGATCAATGTAACAATGACTTGCTCCCGAATCAGTTAAAATAGAAACATACTGATTTATAATCTTACCTTCCACCACGTTCATGTTGGATTGGTATTCTGCTTGTCAATCATCTAAGGCTACATAAATCATTCCCATATATTTGACTTTTGTAGCTTCTTGGATGTTTTGCACAGTATTCACTCTGTCCTTTCTCTGTGGAAAATCCTTGTACAAGTGATCTTCTTTGCATCCCCAACACTAGATTGGTGGTCTTCCCCTTTTTCCAAAGGAGTCTTATTTATTAGTATCATCCTTAGCATACTGATCTTGATGATTTTTATTAGGCTCATTACTATTGAAAGGAGGTTTGGACCCCTTCCTCCTCTGATCATACTTCTCCTTCTTCTTATCCTTCCAATATTTCTGCATGGATTCTCTTCCCTAGCCTTTCTCATACAATTATTTATCCTTCCCGATAGCCTCATTCAAGGTCTTGGGATCATCATACTGAATCTTTTATTTATAAAATCTTGGCAATCCATTTAAAAACCTTTGTATCTTTACCTTCTCATCATTTATAAACCATACATAATTTAACAACCCCAAGAACTTCTTCTCATACTCTGCCATAGTCATGCTTCCCAGCCTGAGTTCAAATGACTCTTCCATTTTCTTGTCATAAAAATGCTCTGAGAGGTACTCCTTCTGGAAATACTTCTTGAATTGATTCCAAGTGATCATATTCTCATTAATATGTTCAACTTTCTTTAGTTTATCCCACCACATTGCAACTTTCACATGTAAGTAGTAGGTGGAAATTTGGATTCTAGATTTCATGAATAGTTGTGCAATTGGAAATATATCTTGAGTCCAAGAAACCATGCTTCAATATCATCCTCCCTTTCTCTTTCACCATCAAAGGATGGTGGCTTGAGCTTCCTCAACTCTCCTTGAAAACTGTCCACCTCATGTCTCCTTCTTTGGTGCCTAACAAGAGACACCTTTGGACTACTTAAGGATTATTCATATGCATAAAACTTTCTTGCTAAGTAAGGAGGTGAGTGGTGTCTATGATCTCTACTACCACTTCTAGAATAAACCGCTCTTCCACGATCATTTATTCTTTCATGACACCTGCCTTCTTCCTCTTGATTTGAGCCATTTTGGCTTGACTTTGAAACTATTTAAATCTCTACATCACTCGAGCATTTATCTGACCTTGCTCCCTCATCAACCTCTCATTGTCTTCCTTGTAGATCTGTACTTCTATTTTCAGACTCTTCACAGTTTCTAGAAATGTTTCTTCCTCCCCTCGGCCCTTGCATCCATTGGATTTTGTCACTGCATTGCCAATTCTAATATTTTGGCCTTCAACCTCTTTATCATGGATGGAGGCTCCCTCTCTTTCTTCCATTTCTAATTCAATACGTATTATGAGATGATATGTTTAAATCCCTTAATTCTACAAAATGTGCAAGTGACCATTTTGTCAGAATTAAGAATATGATAAACACAATTTGTCAATAATGTTATAGATCATTTCAACTTGTGAAGAATATATATAAATAACACTTCCATATTATTCTTGGGTTGATACAGAAATCAATTTTGCACAGGTGCTTCCTTCAAACCACTTTCCCAAGTGACCACGGCTTGAAACTATGGGCCAAATCCTTCCTGGCTCTTTTTTGTGTTAGAATTACTATATCGGAAATTGTGTGGTTGAAAATCGATCAAAGGCAGAGTTCAACAGTCAACATGAGCTATGGGAGTTCTAGAATATCCACACCCTCAACTCTTCTAGAGTTCCAAGTCTCCAGACTGTTGGATCTGTTGCCACATATCATGTCCTAATCAATGGTTAGGATTTCCTTCGTAGCTCTAGGCTTCGAGTCTTTCCCAAGCACCTCTACACAAATCTCCCAGATTTCCAAAATACTAAAGGTCCTCTCCTTCCTCCACGTATCACCTCTCTATCAACGGTGGATATTAACTCTGACCTTCAGGAGTTCTTGACCCAAGAAACCCTTCACTCAAAATCTCTGGAGTACCAAGTCTCCGGACTTTGGGATCTTACGCTACGTGTCTACTATAATCAATGGCTGAGATGGAATTCGACCTTCGGGAGTCCTCAACCCCAACTAATTATGCCTTGAATCCTCTAGAGTGCCAAGTCTCCAGACTATGAGATCTGCTTCCATGTGGTAGAAATAAGGTATAGACACATGGCCGTATTTGATGGGTGACATGTGTCATATAATAACTGACACAAACGGTCTTTGAAAGACATGAAACATTGTGACACGTGACAAGCTCCAAGTGTTTCCATGTCACCCTAGTGCCTCATGACTTCGAGACTTCAGAACTTCGGGAGACTTCTCCCCACTACACCACAAGTTCCCCGAACACCAAACTCTTGAATTAGTTGATCTGCAGACACATGTCCTCAACATGAACGGTCTATATTTACTTCGGGGTTTAGAACTTTGGAGTTTTTTCGCTGCTGAACACCACCACACCCCCGGACTACCGAATGTTGAATTTACGAACCCTTGCTAATCTTCAGACACGTGTATCTGAATATGAAGGGTCCATATTTACTCTGAAGTTCAGGACTTCGGAAGTTTTCTACCGATCCTTGACCATCGGTCATCAGCGATAGGATATTTTCCTTGGTTGATATTCAACCCTTCACCCAATTCGCTGACCCTCGACCATCAGTCATCAAAATTGTTTGTTGGTGAATTTCCACACTTAGAATTTTTGACAAAATCACAGGTGAATCTAGTCCGTTGATCTCCCGACCAAGATGATCTTGACCGTTGGTTTTCTCCAACTCCCTAAACAACATAAATAAATAGGAACCATCAATATTCCTCATTTTTCAAATCGTCGAATCAATCCCAACTATTGATTTGGTAATTCCGCCAAAATTTGCAAACGTTTTAAGTTTTAAAAATTTCAAAGGACGAATCAGGACCGTTGATCCAAGATTGGACATGATCTTAACCGTCAATTCTCCAACTCTGTCCAGCATTACAACGACCATTAAAAAAAAAAATTGACCATTAAAAAAATTCGTCTTCGCAAATCCGAAGATCGAATCCATTAACATCTTAGACAATATTGGAATCATTCAAACTCAGATCCATTCATGAATTCGGGGGATTTTACTCAAATGCTTCCACCTTTTTCCCCCAATTCGCACAAATATATATAAAATTTGTAACAATGAATCTTACCGATACACACTTGCGCTAGCCCATAATAGTCTGGTGTTTGAAACATAAACTCTGATACCAATTTGTAACATCCCTAGCCACCCAAGACGAGAAATGGCACTACCATTCTTTTCTGTTATCAACTATAACATACCCAACCTCCCACAGGACGACATGCCACACCAAGAACACACCTCTTGGATGATTTGGAGACTCTTATAACAATTAAATAATAAAGAAGCATGAAATACATACATGCAATGGTCAATATTCATACTACAACATAAAAGACATGCACAATATACCATGCACAACATTAACTAGCAAGCATGCATATTATAAGTACAAATTTCAGATATAATAATTTAATAAACAGCGAAAATAAATACATAAGCAAGGAAACCATAAAAGAGAGCACTTGTATTTTATAAAAGAAGACACCAATTAGTTTCAGACCAAGGACGTTCCAACCAATCGCATACATTGTTGTTCCAAGTTTCAACAACAGTGTCACCCCTGAGCCAGGGCTATGAATCCACAAGGACGGTTCGAGAGTGTTGGCTTCCCAAACCAATCAACACTCAAGCTCTCATAGGCTTCTCCAACACTCACAACAATCCAAGTACCCAAATCTCTTCTACCCATATTGAACCACCCAAGAGAATAGAACTCTACCCTTCTCTTCCCCACAATCCCTCAAGAAGTCCCTCTCCATCCAGGGTTCCAGTGCAGCTAGTCCAAGATATCCATGTTGGGACTCTTAGGACTCACAACTGTGATAAAATCTTATCACAAGCCAAGTATCTCAAACATCCAGGCCTAAAATCATGGCTTGACTACACCAGCAATATCTACATCCAATAAAACCATTGTTTCTCTTCAACATTTTGTCCAGTGAAAGAATGGATGGAGTCCAGACTCTATGAGAGAGGTTGAAAAATGAAAAAATGGGTGAATGAGCATGTGAGGTGATCAACAACAACACCAGAATGGGGACAAGAATTAGAGTATTTTCCAGTGGGAGAATGAACTCCTTCACAGACCAGGGATGAGTTTTTGTAATTCGTGGGGGTCAAGAACATCTTGGCCTCCCCCCAAGAGCTCACGTAAGTGATTCCCCACCCATTACATAAAATGGATAATATACAATAAATAAGAACTTAGCCCCTCAAGCCCCCCTCTCTTATGAAAGCATAGCCTCGTATAACTCTAGTCCTTGTCTGTCTAGCAGCCAACGATGTATTTATTATTAATAATGATCAAAATATTAGATTTATTAGAAACACTAGCATTTTAATAATTGTTTGGGCACTCTGGCCTCTCAACAATGTAACAATACATTATTTAATATGAGGGATCAAAACCCGGGGTGTTACACACTAGAAATGTAATGATTTAATATCTAGTTTTTAATAATGAGTTTTATACATAACATGGGGATTTCTCTAGGGATTAACAATTTTGGAGTATCAGCCTCCCTTTTCCAAGAATAAACCTCTAATGGATTTTTGCAGCCAAATCCTTACCAACGTGGAAAATATTATTAATCCCCAAAACCCCAGTTTCTTTGGCTTGTCTGTTGCGTCTCATTTCATTAGTGGTAATTTATCATTCTCTATTTTCCCAATGCATAGGAAATGTTTTTTCACTTATCTTAATCATAATCTGTTCAGGAATATATAATGTCAATATACATGAATTCCCTCTCGTACTACTTTCACTATATTTAATCTTCCCCCAAAACACATCCACTTAGTATACCAAGAGAATACCTTTCTCTTAATATTTCTATATTATCATAACCAATCTTTGAAGACCACTCATTTTACTTCAACTCAAAGCCTAAGTATTTAATTCCATGACTAAATTCCATTACGTGAAAAGGAAACATCTCCTTGATGGCTATATTTCATCTAGACACATTATTATGGAATAAGATTTCCAGACATTGATCACCATCCTTGTTTCTTTAATATAAAATTATAGAACTTGGTAATAAATTTGAGCATATTTGATAGACTCATTTCCCAGTAGTACTACATTATCAAGTAAAAACATGTGATTTAGAATTAAATATCTTCCTAACTTAATTATTTTTAAGGATTGAAAGAAGTGTTCATGAATCAAGTATATCCTTAGATGTTTTGCTACTAAATGGAAGAGATGAGGGAATAAAGAAAATTTGTATATCCTTAGATGTTTTTCTACTAAAAGGAAGACAGGAGGGGATAAAGAAAAAAAAATCGTCGATTCCCTAGATGAATTGAAGAAATAAGTAGTATAGCCATTAGTAAGTAAGGAGAAGGAAACAAAACAATAACATCTGGCATCCACCCAATTGACAAAATCACCACTAAATCCAACATACAACGTCATCAATCTTTGGTAAGACCAATTGGCCTTATAAAATTCTATAGATAGGTCAATTTTCATGATAAAATAATGCATCTTGCTTACCTTAATTGAGTGGACACCTTCCTAGGAAATCCCAATTTAATGATCATCGAGAAAACCAAACTAATCACATGAAATAATGGGTTTAATTATTCTTACTATAACTTTGGATATTATATTATAAACAACATTTCATAATGAAATGTTCCTCAAGTCTTCATATTATTATAGAGTGTATGTTTTATGTATCATGGATAAAAATGATGAATTGACGCCTTCCAACACCATCCTAGATTTCCTTTATTCTTCATCAACCAACATGAAATCCTCTCCTATTAGATAAAAGAATATAGAGTAGAATTGTATTGGCCACCCTTCTAGCCCAAGGTTCTTATCTTTATGAAATGAATCCATGAGTTCCTCTAATTCCTCCTTAGTTATTTCATCCAACATCTCCTAATTGTGTTCACGTTCATCAAATCTAGGGAAATATGCAAAGAGATTTACTACTTCTACTATAATGACTCGTAGTGGTTCCTTGTAGGTGTAACATACCTGACCACCCAGA
Organism: Picea sitchensis; assembly: GCA_010110895.2. NCBI lineage: Eukaryota > Viridiplantae > Streptophyta > Pinopsida > Pinales > Pinaceae > Picea > Picea sitchensis. The sequence continues at coordinate 190,228 of SNQJ01S0004925.1, read as the reverse complement.
GGTCAAGATACACCACTTAAATAGGCTGCAACACACCCAACCACCCACAATATAGGCAAACTGCAGTCCCAAGACTTAGTTCTATGATCTCTAATTCGAAGGCAAAGGGTTTCTCAATAATGTTAGGAGCATGCACACCACATGCATAAGACAAGATCCATGCCATAACATAAAAGAGATAAACAATGTGACATGCACAAAAAATAACCAACAGATAGATAGGCACATTAGAATACATATCTCAGAGTTAATTAAATACACAACATAATACATTAAACATAAAACACAAAGAGCACTTATCTTTGCAAGTAAACGTTCACCAAATGGCTGCAGACCAAGGGCGTTCCTCCCAACCATAGACGTTGTTGTTCATTTAATCTAAACAACAAGTCACCTCTGATCCAAGGCTATGAATCCACAAGAATAGGTCCTAAGCCAAATTTAAATACATAGTATTTGGCTAAGTAGCTCTCAGTTTTCCGAACCTCACAACAATCCTAATTTCCATCTCTCTTTCCCCCTCAGCCTGCACAACCCCAAGAATTGAACACCTTTCTCTTCCATGCAATACCTGAAAATTTTCCATTTCTCTCCAAGGCTTCGATGCTATTGGTCAAGAAATCTCCCTACTGGAAATTCCAAGGACTCTTAGTTGTGGACAGTTCCATCCAAACTTCCATCTAGTTCATGAACATAGCCATCCATTCCCTCCTGGAATGATCAGTAAATCATTATATCCATTTAGCGATGGCTCTCCTCTTCCTGACATTCGTTTCCATGATCATCCTAAGAGCACACGAACTCACAATAGTGAGTGAGGAGGAATAAGAACAAGTGAACCAGTGAGAAGAGGACGAACCAAGGGAATAATGACCCCAAAACAACCCGCAAGGAATGTTTAAATAATTACGTGAAGATAAGAGCCACATGGCCTCCCTCCCAAGAAGCTCATGTAACCCCCTCTTATCCATAAAATCAATTATGGGTAAACAAAATAATAATAAAAATATTTATCCCCTCAAGCCCCCTCTCTCATGGAATCATAGCCCCCTATCTCTTTTTCCCTTGTCGATCTTGCAACCAGCGGTGTATTTTATTAATGTATAGGAAGTGTTACATTTACTAGGCACTCTGTCCCCTTTTCAAATTTACCGGCTCAACAACCTAAGTCATATTTACATGATACATTATAGTTTATAAGGGTTAGAACTAGGATGTTACACCCCCCTCCCATTATTTTGGCATTGTCCTCGGTGCACAACACCATTCCAATGTTATTAACATTACGATTTCAGTCCCTTAGGCCTTAATTCACACAGGCAATCCAACCCAATCTTATATACATAGACACTCTAGCCTAAAACATGTATGCATAAAAATTCTGACCCAAAACATGTATGGTGATATTTAGAATTTATATTTCTGGCAGCAGTTCCAACAAACAAGCTCTCCTTCCCTCTCATCCTTGCACAACCCAAAGAAATGAACCCCATCTATATCATGCAGTCCCTCAGGTTGTTCCACTTCTCCCAAGCTTTAGTGCACTTGGCCAGGAAGTTTCATAGTTGTGGGTTCCAGAAATCCAGTTGTAGCAAGTCCATTGTACTTTCTTCCTTCCATGCCTTTGTCATTTGGTTGATCCAACATCACCTTATTTTCTCTCATAGTCTGGTACTTTTCTAGATCTACAATATTCATTATTTTCCTACAATATTTCAAATTAGCGAGCTTGTCAGTTCAAAATTTGTGCATAAAATTCTCATTCTTTCTCATATTGTAAGAGTAAATTTTTGTAATCCAATATAATACTTATCTGTGTGGTTCATGGATCTACATCCATATGGATGTCTCGTTAACTTGGCTCACTATTTTCCCTGACATACCCATTGTGTGCATGACCCCAATCAAGAGCTATCAAAGTCTCTTCTTCCTTGTGGTCACTCACCTTCCAGGCCCAGGCTCAGGCATCCCCTTTTTTTATATGCAGTCCCTCAAGCGATCCATCTTTACTGACCAAGGTTCTCTTGCACAAGAATTGTTGGAAGATTGGTTGTTTTCATTGATGTCAACCCTAGTCATGGGTTTTGGACCGCAAAATTGATGAAGATATTTCAACATGAAGGAAAATGGACATGCAGATACAACACCCATGGATGGATAGTATACATCATTTTTTTTCTTGGTGGTATGTGGCACATCACGTGGATCCTCATGGTTGAGGAGAAATGAATTTTTGAAGATGACAAAGTGAATTGAAGAAGGAAGTACATGTAGGCCCTGATGATAATTAAAGAAAAGAATTACAAAATAAGAAAGTGTCAGGTCGGCCCTAATGTTAAAAGGAAGTGACATAAATGGTATAAATAAATATCATTATACATTCATTTGATACACAAGTTGAATTTAAGAGGAACTCAGAAGTAAAAAGGTCGGATTTCAAGGGAGGATGAAGTCTTTTGGTGATGTGTTCTAAGGTATGTTATTTTCAGGTCTTCTTATCATTTTCTCTATAACGTTTTTTCTAGAACGATTCAGATGGTGAAATTTCTATGGTATTGAGAAGACATATCAAGGTACCCGTGGTAAAAGTTTCAGCTCTTTCTTCACTATAATTATGGAGATACACTCTGTAGAAGATAGGGTTTTTGACCAGTCCTGAAACTAGTCAATAAAGAGGTGTTCCGGGTAATTAGTCATAACTTATTCATAGAGAATAAAAATGCAGTGGGGAAAATTGCGTTGGAAATATTACAGGCTGTAGTTTCATGTGTGTGAGTTTCAGAATCATATGTTAAATATTGAGCATGGGACATTATGTACAAGTTCGGTCTCTTGAATAAACCCAAATTGAACAAGGTCTACCATTCTCTCTATAACTTCTTTTTGGGGAGGATTCAAGGAGTGAAACTTGGAGAAGTTACAAAGAATACATTGAGTAATATTATCTATAGGATCAAAGTATTCCAAGAATTGAAAATTTTTAGAAATTGAAGAAGTCTAAGGAAGCATTATAAGATTCTATGTGATGGTTGGTTGATGGTGATGATTTAATGTAAAGTTTTATTATCTCTCATATATTCTTGGGTGGAAGGAAGGGGCAAGGATGGAGAGTTCAACCCTCTCTTAATATTGGAGGATTGTATCTTCCTCTTGGAGGATTATCCCTCCCTTTACATTTGGAAGTTGTAGCTACCTTGGAAGTCATTACTTCCCTTGAACAATAACTATTGATTATTTCTCACATATTGTGCATGGTGTATTGTGGTGTATTTGTGTAACTCTTATACTATTGTTCATTTATATTTGGATATAATTGAATGGTTTAAGTATAAGTTGAAAAATGTTTTTAAATTGTACTTGATACTGATTCACCCCCCTCTCAGTATCAACAATTGGTATCAGAGCAGGTTACCTTCAATACAGTTTAACCACTGGAAGGAAGATCCTATGCAGAAATGGAACACAACATTCCAAAAGGGATTCCACCATTTTATGGAAACAATTTTGAATACTGGAGTAATAGAATGGAAACTTACTTGAAATATATTGGGGCAGATGTTTGGTTCTTAGTTGCTTTAGGATACAATGCTTTGAAGAAACCAAAGGCTGCAGCTCAGAAAGAAGCAAAAAGGAACAACAAATTGGCAATAGATACCATCCTGAATGGATTGACAGATTCAGTGAAATCCAAGGTGGGATCATGTGCATCAACAAAAGAGATTTGGGACAAGCTACAAGACCTTTATGCAAGGGAAGAAGTAGAAGAAGAAGAACAAATTGAAGCAAATTACAACATCTCTGATTTCAAAGAAGAAAATAGAGGTCAGTTATTTTTCTTTAATTGTGAAGGACTAGGACATGTTGAATTTGAATGTCCTCATCCAAGGATTGAAAGAGATGACACTATAGAAGAAAATTCCAATGAAGAAGAAGAAAATCAGGAAGAAGAAATGATTCAACAAGAAGATGAGAATCTTAAAAAATTGAAGCATGTTGATATTGAAAATAGAAATCTCAAAGACACGCATAGAAAACCAAGAAGTGAATTGGGTAGTTATGAAAAGACAGTTGTAATCTTGAAGAAACAATTAGAAGAATTTGAGAAACTAAGAGAAGAAACCATTTCCTTGAAAACTCTACTCGAAGAAGTAAGAAGAATAGGAGAAGTAAAGAAGGTCCAAATGATGAAGAAAGAAGAAGATTGTGAGAAACTTGAACAAGAAGTTGTCTCATTGAGGAAGAGCTTAAGAAACTCTCAAGTGCCAAAAGA